>RJWM01002276.1:41011-132504 GCA_004363535.1 Dasyprocta punctata | reverse complement strand
ATCATGGCAAGGAAGCAGAGATTGATGCAGGAAGAGGCTACCATCCCAATATCCCCTCCAAGGGTCTGCTCCCCAAATAACCTAACCTCCTCTCACTAGGCCCCACCTCTTATGTGTTCCAACACCTCCCAGTAGTGCCCTAGGCTGGAAACCAAGCCTTTAACACATGGGCCTTTAGGAAACATTCCAGACCCAAATGATAACAATGCACACAGTACAGAACTACTCAGGCATCAGAAAATGAAGTCTGAAATTCGACTGCCAATATTTGTGGTTGTTGTTCTCTTCCATCATTTATAAATAAAACAGTGCAGTAATAATTATACTACATAAATTGTGTAGCATTTTCTGTTTTTCTCCAACTGTTATTTTTTAAAATATGTTTTTATTTTATTCTTTTCACAATCACATATATAAATAGGACTGGCATTATTATCCTTATTTTTGAGGAGAGAATAGTGAAATGACCTCTCAAGGTCATGCAATGAGTCAAAGACAGCCCAAGGAATAATAAATACCACTTCTGCTCTTGTTTAATACAGGTCATTCCTTTCCTCCTTCACCCGTTCGTAGTTCTGTGTAAACATGGTCACTCACCAAGTATGGTTGAAGATGGATCCACTTTCAGAGTTGTAGAGAAATGTTGTTTAAAGATCCTCAACAGATCCATTTCCACTGCTTACCTGTGAAGTCCCTATTTGAACCTGTGATGTAAGTCCCTTAGAGGTGGCTGCTAGGATTCTTCCCACCTGAGACTGCTGTAATTAGCTCTGCTAGCAACTGTGATTCAACATGGCTTGTCTAGTCATTGTTCAGTGACAGGCATGGATAAGTAACTCATCTCAGTGAGTGGTGTTCTAAATGGTGCCACCTGCTTGGTGAACTACTGTAAGGCACTTGTCAGGGATACTGCTACCAAAGTCTTCTAGCAGCAAGCAGTGTCATTACAACACCTTCCAAAGTCCACAGTGGAGGGCTTACCAGATCCCCAGGGAATGAATATACTGCCATGCACTGGGAGAGCCTATTTCTGTTTCGACCTTGCCCAGAATCTGGCTTCCTCTCCTTCTAATGGAAAGCATAGGTGTGGCTTTATATGATTAAGAGAAAATCCTTGTCTCTGTTGTCCTTGATTCCATGATTTCAGGTCTTGCCTATCAGAACACTTATAGGTGAAAAGTTATAACATATGATACATTCAACCTATGTCATTTGGAGCCTGCACTCTGATTAGCAGCACACAGAACATTGCTGATGAGCACCTGCTGTTAAGGATGGTGCCAAGAGGCAGTGTGGGTGTTGGATAGGAGATGTTGCCCTGGCAGTAAATCCAAGTTGCTCACACCACAGGAAGTGTCTCTAGGGAAGCTGTCTGAGCAAGAGGTGAATACTTAAGTCATTCAGAACAGGTCGTGAGTGACTGCTTCTCCTCAAACAAGGGAAGGCCTGCTTCGAAAGTGTTCACAGAATGGTTGGATAGCATTTCTATCTCCACAATGCACATTGCTTTTTTTTTAAAGGCTCTCTGTAATTAAATCCTTGTCAACGAGATGTTAGAGAGCTACAGTTTGGCTACTGGGTGTTATTTAAACAATATTTTTGCATTATGATGCTAAATAACATTAAAAATGTACCTAAACCCTGTGTGTAAGATACTATGCTGCTGAGTGTGGTGATGTATGCCTATATTCCCAGCTACTTGGGAGGCAGAAGCAGGAGGATCACAGAACTGCCTGGGTGGATTTGTGAGATCCTCTACCAAAACTGAAAATAAAAAGGGCTAGCAATGTAGTTCTGTGGTAGAGTGCCCTGGATGTCATCGCCAGTACTGGAGGGTTGGGAGACTGTGCTGCAGTGTCCTGTGCTTTCTCACTTGCTCCCTCTGTCAATATGTTTTATGATTCTTCTTAGTTGTTTTCTCAGATCGGTCTCTTGGTTTCAGTCCTCACTGCTATTGCTATTTTTCTTAGGGTTTCCTAGTCTCTCGACTACATTTCAGTAGCCTTGCTTCCTAAATGATCTTCCTTGTTTACTGCCCCCCCCATTGTCTATTGCCCCATAACCATCTCCAGTTATCCTTCCAAATCATGAATCTGACTAAGCCACTCATGAACCCGCATTGCTCTCCATTACCAACAAAAATGGAAACCGAACTATAGAATTTAGTGCGGCCATAAAAGCCTTACCGTCTACCACACGCTCCATCTATCCTCAACTCCATCTGTTCCAGATAACCTGTCCTTGCACAGAAGCACGAGCACTTTGCCTGTGTCCTTGCATGTGCCGTTTCTTCCTCTACCCATTTGACTCCGCTCAAAGGCAATTTCCTTCAGAAAAATTTTCACCAATTAGTTTCAATCTAAATCACTTCTCCAAGTTTTTATATTCTGTCTATATCTATCTATCTATCTATCTATCTACACTTGATCTTAGCCAAAAGGCCGAGAAGCGATTATCTATCTATCTAACCTACATTTCTTTCTTTTTTGTGTGTGCTGGTTTTTTGTTGTTGTTGTTGTTGTTGCTGTTTGTTTGTTTTTTTGGTACTGGGAATCAAACTCACAACCTTGTGCCTGTCAGGCAGGTGCTTACATCACTGAGCTACATCCTGAGCCCTGTTTTTCAAGACAAGGTCTCACTATGCAGTCCAGGCCGGCCTTGAACTCACTTTGTAGCGCAGGCTGGTCTCGAACTCACAACGATCCTCCTGCCTCAGCCTCCTGAGTGCTGGGATTAAAGGCATGCGCTACCATGCCCGATTTAACCTACATTTCTTAGTAAGAAATGTAATTCCAAGACCATATGACCATTAAAGTGAACCCTGTAATACCCTGGACCAATTTAAGATGTACGGTCTCATACTATTTCATATCATCAATAAAGCTGTGCAACTTTCACCACAGTTAGTGTTTCAACATTTTAATCACCCCAGAAAGAATCCCCTTACCTATTAAAAATCATTCTCCATTTCCCCTAATCCTTCCCCAGACCTAGGCAACCATAATATATTTTCTGTCTCTACAGATTTGCCTGTTCAGGACATTTCCCATAAACAGAATCATGTATGTGGTCCCTTTTGACTGGTTTCTTTCACTTAGCACACTGTTTTCAAGATACATCTGAGTGGTAGTATGTATCAGTGTGTCATTCCATTTTATTGTGAATAGTTTGCTGTGTTTCATTTATCCATTTTTTAGTTGACGGACATTGGAATTGTTTCCACTTTGTTAGCAATTATAAATAATGCTTATCTAACACTTTGATTACCCTTTTTAATTATTTAATATGTGTGACTTAGTACTTTAGGGTGTTTCATTGGGTAGTTGGTTGTTTGGTTACTTTTGTCTGTATTTGTTTTTATAACTTTATTATAAATTTCTTGTTGGCAAAAATCATTATTTCCACCCTGAAATCTCCACATAGCAAGTGTTCAATAAATGTCTGACAGATGGATGAATAGGCAGGAAGTACAGGTTCTTGCAATGTGGATTATGAAAAAACACAAGATACTTAGAATAAAAACATTAAAGTGAACCCTGTAATACCCTGTACTAGATCAGTAAAATTACCACGTAAATTGTTAATTTCAAAGACCAATTTGCATACTTTAGTAAATAAACTTTAGACTGCATGATTCCTTAAAATCCACATACTGTGACTACAATTGTTATTTCATGGACTTGGTTTCTTTGCTAATAATAGCTGTGAACTGGGTGGAGAGATGCCAGGAAGACACTGGATATTGTCTCCTGAACTGACTCCATAGTGTTTCGTAATTGCTCATGGGCCTGACTGACGTTGTAGTCTATAGTAGTGGTTTTCGATTCTGGTTGAGCATCAGAAACCTCCTTGGGGTTTTTTCAAGGTAGAAATTATCTAGCTCCCACTACCTAGATTATGATTCTGTAGGCTGAGTAGGGGTACAGGTGCTTGCATGTTCTAAAACTCTAGACATTTCTGCTGCATAGCCCAGTTCAAGAGTAACTATTTCAAAAGTCAGCTTGAGGTTAAAATAATCTTCTCTGTTGTTGTCGTTGTTTGTGTGTAGCTCAAGAACTCACTACGTAGCATGAGTTCAAGGCCACTTGAACTCATGGCAATCCTCCTGCCTCTGCCACCTGAGTGCTGGTATTATAGGCATGCACCACCATGTTTGGCTAAAAAATAATAAAAATAATTTTTTAGAGCATATATGAGCAACTTATTCCTAAAGAGTATCTCACTCATCCTGGGATCATGGCTACTAGTACTACCTAACATTTATAAGCACTTTGTATTTGGAAAAAGCTTTGCAGTCATCTTTTATTAGTTAGGGCTTGCATGCTGTGTAATCTTGTACAAATCACATAATCCCTTTGTATTTTAGATTTCCTCATATGTAAACTATAGATAGTAATACTGACCCAACCCCAAGGGGTATTGTGGAGACTAATGGGGGACTGTAAAACAGTCAGCAAACATAAAAAGGTTACATGCATGCTTATTAGACAGGTATGAAGTCCTAGTCACAGCCTTTTAAAATGGGCAAACACCAAAACAAATACTTAAGTAGGACTTCCTGGAACATTTATCATAATTTAAAAGATCTTTTTCTCAATACCAAAGTATAGCAATTTCCCTCACCACCCAGACTAATAAGCAGGCACAGTTTGCAGTCATAGAGAGGGCAGGGCCAATGATAGCAGTAAATAAGTATATGAAACAGTCCTGAAATAAGGGTTTGCTAACCTTCTCTTATTTGAGGACAATATATCATGCCTTATAATGTAGTTTGGGACTATACCTATAAATACACTCATCCAAAAAATATTCTTGGGATATGTTTGTGTGTGTTCATACAAGTCTTTAAGCTCATGCTTCTTGGCCACTGTTGTTAGGCCTGAAGTTGTCTTCTGATTTGCTGATGAGATCTGCATAGGAACATTTAGCTATTTTTCATTTCTCCCATGGGACTGAAAGAATATGTGGTCAAAATCAGATCTTCACATTGCGTGGGTGTGAGAAGGGGAAGGTTAAGGAAAAAAACCTGTAACCCAGAGCCATGGTAGGTCTTGTCAGGTTTCTGATCCATAACTAAGGGCTCATTTGTACTATTTGTGGAGCTTCTTAGAAGGAGAAGCAGAAAGCAAATGTTTTTCACTTTTTCCCACTTTGCTTTGAAAGCGTCACATAGTTTAAGGCCCAGGTTCATTTTACAAATCCCAGTTCATTACAGTTGACTAGTTTCTGTGACTATAAATGAGAATTAGTGTCCTGATGACTCTCATAGATGGTGTGAGTCATGAACCCTAAGTGAGCAGGACTTCTTGCATCACTTGACCTTGACTGTGCTACCTCCTCTGTGGTCCCTGAGGGTTTAGCTTGTATTTCCCAAGGCAGTTGTCCTCTCTGGTTAAGCTCAGAACTTGCTGACAATGAAATTCTATTTAACAGGTATTTGGGGGACACATATCTCTGCAGATGATACTTTAGCACTTGCTGTGGAGGCTATGAAGAGTTCCTTGAGATGCCTGTAGTCTTGCTATAATTTATTGAGCTTGAATCCTTGAGTTAGGGCAAGACTATCACCTGCCTGCAGAGAATGGTAGGGTTTGATCCGCTGACATGCCAATTTCCTGGGACACCTAGACTGGCCTTTGGCAGACAACAAGCTAAAATGTCATTTTTACTTATCACACATTTGCTTACCTGTGACAGATAATAGGCCTTGATCAGAATTCAGAAGCTCTGCTGAAAACCAGCTCAATGCAATGAGTGTCACTGGTTGGAAAATTATCTATTATCTGTTTTAAAACAGTTATTGTCTAAAAAATATAGTTACTCTCATTGTATTTCTGCCTCAGCAATCTCTGAGAATTTCTGCATTTTTGCTGAACATTTTAGGGGGAAGAGTCACACAGGCTTCGTTTCAACAGTTAGAAGAAATTAATGCTAGTGCATGCCTTCAGTGGGATTCACTGAAGTATCCTTAACATAACACTGTCTTCCATCAATACGGAAAATCCCTGGAAGTGTACATTGTGGATTTTTGCACTGTAAAGACATGCAAATGATTACAGAAAGTACTGATTGCCTCTGAGTTGTTCAAAATTCTGTTTTTCCAGTATCTTAAGATAAGTGTTCCTCTGTTTTGCAGATCCAGAAGTTGAAGCATCATAAATCCATTTCATTGTCTTCCTCAGTGAAACATAAGCCTCCTGCATCCCACCCCACTGCTCTCCTTGAAGTAAGAGAAAAGGGTTATGGTGTTTTTTGAGATGGGGCAGCAATCAGGTACAACTTTGTAGACGAATGTTTCTTTGCCATATCTTTCAAGGTGGAAACATAAGTGCTTAGATGAATCTTAATCAACCTTACATGTTAACTTTGCTTTCTGTCTTTCAACTACCTAAAACACAAAACAAAATAAAAACAAACATGAATAAACATTTCAGCTTCTACTCATGAATCTTTATGACTTGGGCCATAAAGTTTGGACAGAGCCAAAGAAAGCACTGAAGGGTGAGAAATGAGAATATTGTGTATTGGATTCAGGATTTTAAAATACCCAATTTGGTGGTTTCGAAGTTGTCTTCATGGACAAAGTCAACGTTGGAGTGTCATTTCTGGCAGATATCTGTTCTATAGAAAGACTGTTTTCACTGATCACAGATAGAAATTTTCCAAAAAATTATTTTTTAAAATCAAATCAATAAGACTCATTCTTTTTTTTTTTTTTTTTTTTTTTTTTTTTTTTTTTTTGTGGCACCGGGGATTGAACTCACAACCTCGCGCCTGCCAGGGCAGGCGCTTAAGGCACTGAGCCAAACTCCTGGCCCGGGTTTTTTTGAGGCAGGGTCGCACTATGTAGCTCAGGCCGGCCTTGTGCTCGCGTTGTAGCCCAAGCCGGCCTCGAACCCACAACGCTCCGCCTACCTCAGCCTCCCGAGTGCTGGGATTAAGACTCATTCTATTTAACACGTCTAATTTTTCCATTTTAATTTTTGTGTCACCATCTGCCTCCTCAGTGGATCACTTTTCTTTTCTTCTAGGAAGATTTAAACAACCAATCTGCTTCCATTCTAAATATTTTGGGTTAATGATAGTACTGTTCTCAGTTGTTTTTTATTCTTGATGATTAAACAGTAAAAATGCTAATTAGTAGCCTGAATATAAAGGGGGGAAAGCTATTTCTTGATGGACAAAGCGAGAAGCTGAGATGGAGATCTCATAGGGCACTAAAATAAATGGGTTAGATGGTAGTACTACAGGAAAAGGATGGGGACTGAACTGTCCAACTCCACAGAGATTCTGGTTTAGTGGAAAGACTGAGTTGAGATCAGGATGTATCAAAGATACCCACAAGACTAATATCATCAAAATGCAAATATTTGTAGGGCAGAGAAAATAGGAGAACATATCCTTTGTCTTTCTTTTCAACATGGAGCTGACTTCATACAAAAAATAAACTAGATGTCAAGGCATTAATTTTATTTCCCTCCTATGTACTTGCTATTTCTGGAAAGACCTTAAGCTAAGGTAAAGGACACATTATTGTGTGGGTATCCTGAATCACTCTCCAGAGTCTGCACCTGCTCTTCCCATGTATCTCCATATGGAAGCCAGGAATCCTGTTTTTAAATCCCACACTTAGCAGTTATTAGTTACATGATCTCATGCGCAAGTCTCAATCTCTAAGTGAATCAGCTCTTCTCATCCATTATTGGAAGAATAATGATACGTATCTTTTTAGCAAAGCCAGTGTGTGGAAAAAATACTGTGGGTTAGCTTATATTAACATTCGGTATAGTGTATGTTACAGTAACGAGTGAATGGAAGAAGCCAGAAAGGCCCATCCCCCGATGACCACAGGCTGACATTCATATATTTTAGCTAGACATCTAGTGACCTAAAAACCCTCCTCCTTCCTACTCTCCAGCCCTTTCTCCATAACTACTCTGTTATAGACATTCTCCACTGTGTTGTGAATTTACTCACTTTCATGCCTCTGTGTCATTCCCACCACCTACAGCCTCCACTTACCAAAATTTCACCCATCCACGAAGGACCTTGAATCCTGCTGTCTCTAGCAATCTTAGCAAACTCACACCTTCTCCTTTAAATCTTGGTCCTTGCTACCTGGAGCACTGCTGATCCATAAATCACTCAGTGCCTCAGCAGACTGCAAGCTCCTGCAAAGCAGGCCACAGAGACAGCACCCATCCCCTGTGTGTTGCTAACACAGACTTTGGTGCCCTGCCAAGAGCAGTGCTGAATAGATGAATGATTGAATAAATGAGTAATTTCTCATCCTACTCTATCGTACTCTTGGACAAAAACACCTTGCCTCTTTCAGTCTCAGTTGCCTCAGCTCTAAACAGAGGACAACAACACGAATGTATTCCCCAGGTGTACTGTGAAGAATAAGCCAATGATGGAAAAGCAATTTGAAAATGTAAAATAAAATGCTATATATAAGCGTTACAAAATCAAAATCATTTCCCTGTTTTATTTGGCTTTATATCTCCCAACGCTTTGTGGGTTTAAGAATTTCACAGATGCAGTACCATTCATATTAGCACCTAGATTCTCTTGGGTAATAAACAATTTTGTGTATTATGGCTCACGGCTACTTTTCCCTTGCATACTTACATATGAATCTGTTGTAATTTGGGGTATTCATAATAACTAATGATACAATTCATTTCTGAGAGATAATCCACTTTTTTTTTTGACTCTTTGGCTGGCCAGTTATTATTCCATACTGCTGTCTCAAGGGAGCTAACTCCTATTAAGTTAGAATCCAGATGATGAGCACACTGTTTAGAAGCCCAAATCTTTTAAGAGCTTACAATGAGACCTAAAAAATAATTGGGGATTTTGAAACACTACTTGTTTTCTATGGCTCTCTCTGAATCTAAACTCTGAACCCTTCCATTGCTTTACTGTGATTTGTGTGCCACCAAATGCCCACTGCAACCTAGTTTATTAGGAAAGGTATAGATTAGCTCTTTATGTATGAAAGGAAGACAACAATAGCTTAAAATAACATTTTCTTTCTTACTATATTCAAGAAAGAGATTGCCAGTAGAAAAATAAAATTTCCTAGAATGTTGTAGTTCCTTTAAGAAGAGATTTTGACTTTTAGTACATAGCAGGTTATTATTTCTGTAACAGCCTTCAACTTACATAGAAACATTAAACAGGAAATGGCAACAACATACCTTGTCACGAGGATCAGGTTATAAGATATAAAAGAGTTAAGATAGAGGGTGACATGTATTAGGGCTTCTTTTCAGCAGAAAGCCTTCTACAAGCTTGGCTCTGTGCTAGGCTCTCATGTGAGCTCTGTGGCAAACTAATGCGGCAAACCCGATCACCTCCACATCCATTCCCTTAGGTTCTGAGAAGCTAGGTGCATGTTCAAGGTTTCACAGTAAGAAACAGAGAAAAATATTCAAGCTTCTATTTGTGGTGGTTAATGTTGTGTGTCAAGTTGGCTGTGTGTCTGAGTGTCCAGATTAATCATCATTTCTGAGTGACATCAGCACCTGAATAGATGGACTCAGCAGACTGCCTTCCCCAAGATGAGTGGGCATCATCCAATTTACTGAAGAACAAAAAGGCATAAGGAATTCAACCCTTTGCTTCCTGCCTGCCTGTGAGCAGAATATGTAGCTTCTGACAGGAATTTAACTGGCACATCAACTTCCTGCACTCAAATTGGGATTTATACCATTGGTTTGCCAGGTTCTCGAGTCTTCAGACTTAGACTGGAGTTAAACCACTATTTTTCCTAGCTCTTTGGCTTGCAGACAACAGACTGTGGAACTTTTCAACCTAGATTACCAAGGAAGCTAATTCCTCATAAAAAAAAACCTATTGCTTCTGTTGCTTTGAAAGATCCCACTGGTAAAGTCAATTTTCAACCCAACTACATGATTCTTCCTTTCTAAACAGTTGTCTATTCCCTCAAGGTTACTCATTTTGTTATAAAGTTTTAAAACTGGGAGTTTTTAAATCTCTTCTGGTGGATTTCTGACCAATTTTTCAAGTTTTATACTGGCTATCATCAAGATCATTGCAGTCTTCTTCCACCAAACTTGTCTTCAGTGGCATCGATTTTTAAGGAGCACAAAGTAGTTTTTCTTCTGCAGAATGTATGATGAAATCCCAAGTTCCCTTCCCTACCCATTTCTGTTAGGACATTTTAACTTAGTTGGACCTGTGGCAACATAATTCTCAAATGGGGAAGTTGCTTTGTCATTCAGATGTAATGAGATAATATTGTTTTCTGGGTGTTGTCACACTGGTGGCAAAGATACAGTACCAGAAAAATCTCTCCATTACAAAATTCTCTCCTAGTTGTTAAATATAAACTAACACCATACTTGAGTTTGCAAACACCTACCTGGCATTTTGTAGTCTATGCAGCTATTCATATTTCATTAGTTATCTTTTGCATTTTAGTAAAACTGTTCAGAAGTATCACTGCAGTGTCATAGATGGGAAACTAATACAGAGAACATTAATGAGTTGCCCAAGGTCTCAGAATAAATCCAGAATACAGCTGCTATTAGAATCTATAGCTTCCGACAGGAATTTAGAAATATCTGCACTTTTTGCTAAGATCTTTCATGAAACCTCTTCGAATTGTGAATAAGTATCAAAATGAATATGCTGATAAAGGTGGTAAGAATGGAAGAATGGTAAAATAATATCTACGTCAGTAAAAGTTTCCTCGACTCTAGTCTGCTTCTACAACTCTTCCTGTTTTGGTGCTTTGTTCCCATTAACAGCCTCCAAAATATCTGGCAATTAAAGAAGGAAAGTAAAGGGCCCTTTTCCCTAAGATCCATTTATAGAAGAACAAGAATTCAATGATATTGAAATAGATGGAAACTACATGTGTAAAGAATTGTTCAGAGAATATTATTTTCCCACCTCAACCTCACTTTCTTCCACTTACTGGCAGCAGTATTAGAAGTGCAATCCATTTGCAGTGTGCTTCATGATGACTGTCATGGGTTCCCCCTTGAGCAGCTAAACACAGTGGACCAATTTTGCCATTGCAGTTTTATGGCCAAAAAAGCAAGAGTAAAATGGAGGTTAAATGACTGCCAGCAGCACTCACCATGGCAACTGCTCTGATTAGAACATATAGCTCATATCAGTCAAAGCCTGCTGAAATTTAGGTTCTAAAATATTGTTTGCCAGAGAAGGATGACAATGCCTGAAGACAAACTTGCTCAGTAGCTAAAAAGGGAAAAGTTCTTCCTTTCATGGTTTCACCTGGGTATTCTCATTTTCAAGGTATTCCACAAACTTCCTCATTCCTCTGAGTGAAAGAAATTTCCTCTAATGAAATGGGTGGAACAGGCCAGGGATACAGCTCAGTGGCATGGCACCGGCCTGGCAAGGTCCTGAGTTTGAATCCTGATACCAAAGAAAAAGAAAAAAAAAAGATAAAAGAAAAAAGAAAGAAAGAAATAGGTGGAACTAAACAAGTGACTTCCACATCCAGATTTTCATGATTTTCTGTTTGTTTTGTACAGCTGGCATTAGCATAAGTTCTTGCACTAGTAATAGATCTCATTTTGCCTGGCAGAATGTCAGGATGGCCAAAATTCAAAAGATCATTAGGGGAACTGCCAACCAAAGGAATATGACTTGTGTCCAAGGGATATGCTTTTGCTGAAAACTAATCACAACAAAAGATAGTGTAGAAATGTGAATGTAGCCCAAACATGCTATCTTTTTCATGTCATCCACTGTACCACAGAAAATAAGAACTGTTACTTGTCCAGGGACAGTGAATGAACATGTCTATACGAAACAAATGGAAAACCCTGGAAATCAGGATATGAAAGTCACCTGTTTAATTCTAACATATCACAAAAGAAAATTTCCCTTATTTCTTTTTCCTTTGTCTAAAGTAAATACAATTACCAGACAGTGCTTGGCTCCTAGTAACAAGGTAATTTTTTAAATAATCATTAGTATCTATTAAAAAAAAAAAAACAGCTGACAGGCTGTGACTTCTCTAGTTACATCCAGGAGTGTGGGGAAAACTCCAGGGACACATATTTCTTCTACAAGAATTTCTTGATAATTCCAGTCAAAGATGATGTTTTAAGGCAACTTTCAATGGAGTGGTTTGCAGAAGTTCAAGAAAGCAAACAGAAGAGTCCAATTTTTACAAATTAGATCAAATGGAGTTTTCTTGCTTGCTAGAGTTTGGATCTTGCATGGCCTCCAAAGGCTCACATGTTGAAGGCTTGATCCCCAGCCTGTGGCACTATTGGGATATGGCAGAACCTTTAGGAAATGGGGTCTAGTGGAAGGAAGTAGGGGTGTGCCCTTGAAGAGGGTACTGGGAAGCCAGTCTCTGCTCTTTTTCTGTGTCCTGGCGGCCATGAGATAAATAGTTTTTTTCTACCCCTTGTTTCCACTATGAGGTACTGTGCCACCATGGGTCAGGAGATCAAGCAATGATGGACTGAAACCTGTTAAACTATGAACCAAAACAAACCTTTCTTACTTAGGTTGACTTTCTTAGGCATCCTGTCAGAGTGACAGAAAGCTAACATACTGCCAGAACCAGGTTAGGGAACTGGACTTCTTTACTACTGTCGGGAACTTTGACTCCGTCCTCATCTCCCTTTCGACGTGGGCAGAGACTTGATGTGTATTCCATTCATGCTACCTACATCTAATTCTTTGTACACAGGCCATTCTTCTTGGTCTTCTAGCAGTATAACACACTGAGTAACCCCTGCAATCAAATAAGATGGTGTTCTTCATCTGTACCAGTCCTGGAATTGAATAGGATGGTCTTTCACACTTCTACTAGTCTTTTGGTTCATTAGGCAATGAAGTGTTTAAGTACGTGCAATTTAGGCATCACTGGTCAGTTTTCCAGGGCCTGCTAAGGACTTTCCAGGCTTCTTGTCCTCCTGGTAGCCTGCCTATGGTCCTTTCCCCATTGAGAAAGAGTGCTGAAAAGACAGAGTTGAAACTCAACTGAGGTCACAGAGGCCATTTCACTCCTGTCGGGTCAAAGGTCAATTCTTTGCTTTCCTTTTTCCTGGTGACCTCATCAGGTCAGCTATGATCCGAGACTCTATGGAGGCCAACTAGCCACTGAAATAACACCTGCAACTCCATTGTGAATAGTTGCCTATGTTTTAGGACTTTTTTGAATCTTAGAGACAATGATTTAAACAGCTGGGGGCTGGAAGCAAGAGGGAGAGTAAGATGTGCAGGTAAAGTGTCAGGGCACCAAGAAACATGGCCTCTTTCCTGTTACAGATTCTTGCATTTCAGCTAACATGGGTTGAGTACCTAATTATGGCAGGTGCAGTGCCAGACACCCAGTGGCCCTACACGCTGGTTGGTGCACATGTTAGGCCTCAGTTGCAAAGTAAGAACATCAAGTCCTCTGCTTTTGACACTACAGTTACAGCTGTGTGTTTGTGTGTGTGTGCTGCACGCAGGGTAAAGGCTTAAAAATTGACTGAAAAGCCCATCTTCCAAGAAAGCAAGCAGCTCCAGTGACCTGGACACCTGGGTTGGCAGAGTCCATCTCCCAGGGCTCTTCGGTCTCTGGTGATTCCAAGAACTCAGGCTCCTCGCTTTGGCAACACATACCAAGAACTCAAGTTCCCAGTACCTTCCTAGTATATTTCTGAGCTGGCTCCCTGTCTCTAAGCCAGCCAGGTACTTCGGAAGCAGGAGGGGGCGAAAGCGCGGAGTGGGATAGATGTAGCTCGCTCGGAGGCTTCTGCTCCACGAAGATGGTTAATTCTGGCCCTTCCACAGTCTCAGAGGGCCCAGGACACAGCAGGAGAAGTAACCTCTGCAAGGTGCCATTCCAAAGGGCAACTGCCCCGGGGAGGGTCTGTCTGATTCTGGCGCCTTTGGGACCCAGAACTTCCCATTTGCTCTCAGTTTTGAGCAAGTGCCCGGTCTCCCTGAGTGGGGAACAGGCGACCACGGCTTCTATGGTCCCTTCTACAACTGGTTGGAGAGCAAAGGTGAGAAGGGGAGGTGTGCTGAACTTTCCAGGCGGTCTGCGGCGCCACAGATTGGTTTTGGAGATCACTCTCAGATGCAGAATAGAACCCTTTCAGAGAGCCCGGCGCTTTCAGTCCTCGGCCCAGGCCTCCATCGGGGATTGCAGGACCCGGCCTAGGACTCACCCTGTTTGGGTCCGCAGTTTCCTCCGGCGGTTAGGGCTCCTTGGGGTAGCCGAGCTCTGAGTCTCCTCTAGGCGCCCAGAACGGGTGTTGTGCATCCAGTCTCTACGAACGCCGCGGCTGGACTTCTCGCTCCACACCCCGCCGAGGCGCCAAGGCCCCGGGCCCCTGACCTCTCCCAGCCAGGAGGCTTCCCAGCCGCACCATCCTCCGGAGGGGTCCAGGTCCCATTACATTAAGCCCCGAAGTACCAGTCCAGGGCCTCCACACTCTGCAGCTGCAGACTTCCCCGCAGCCTAGCGCCCCCCTCAGCCCGCCCCCGGCCGAAAGCAATTGGACACTGGCTGCGGGGCGGGGCGCGGCGGTAGGCACTACCCGTAACCGCCCGGGGTGCAGGCGCCATCACAATTGGCTGCAGGGTCCGCCCGTCACGAGTCGATGGACGCCCCGCCCCACAGGGGCCGGCCCGCTGCTGGCCCCGCCCCGCCCGTCGCCGGCCCCGCCCCCCTCCGGAGCTGGTCGGCTCGGCCCGGCTCTGCGCCTCAGTCGCTGAGCAGGTCTAGGAGTTGTCTGCGCTCTGGGCGACTGCCGAGCCGGCGCCGCCGCCCGGCTTTTGCGGTGCTCCTCGAGGTGCCTGCCGAGCCAATGTGCCACGGTTCTCCGGGGCGTGAGCGGCTATCGGGGCGGGACAACTTGGGACCAGGGAGCTGCCGCAGAGCGCTGGTTTGCGATCCGGAGCCGGCAGGAAGGGTGAGTGGCCTCCGGTCGCCGCCGCGCGGCCAGCGAGCCGGGACACCGCGCGTCCGGCCCCGTCCGTCGGTCGGCCCGAGCGCTGCTGCTGCGGAGGTCGGGGCGGGCGGTGGACGTGGGGCCGCTGTCCACGCTCCCCAACTTGTTTTCGGGGCATCCCGCCGGTCCCGGGACGCGGCTCCGCGCACGCACCAACTTGGCTAAGCCGCCGCCGTCGGCCCGGACGCGCCTCCAGCCCTCTGCCGGGGGACGCGGGTCCCAGGCGTCCGCGTCTGACCGGGCCGAGCGCGCGCGCTGCGGGTCCCGGGGTCCCCGGCGGCCGAGGGCAGAGGGGCCGGCGGGCCCGCAGCGGGGTCTTCGGGGATTGCTGGTTGAGGGGCTGACAGTTCTGCTGGGCGTTAAAGTTTGTGAAGTCCTGATTTTCCGTCAGCGCCGGACCCTGCTCCCCTCCTGGGCGCCCCCCGGACTGGACCTCCGCTTCCGTCCCCCGCGTCCGCGAGGAGTGCCCTGTCCCGGGGCTCCCCGCCGAGCCTGGCCGCTGCGCTCCCCACAGAGCTCCCGCCCGGGAATCCGAGGCCAGGCTGGCGGGACCGCAGCCAGGTCAGTGGGGCGTGTTTGCGCACCTGTGTGTTCAAGTGACGAAGTTGGGTTGAAGGCTGACAACAGAAGGCTCAAGGTTCCGTCTGACGCTGCGTCTGTGGGTCGGTCTGGGTCAGATTGTTTTGGCTTTTTCTCTTAATGATAAAAGCTTGTTTTTCCGAGGGCACTTACATACATGCAGTTTATATTATGTGTGGATAAACAGAATTCAGTACAATATTAACTTGTCATTCTTACTTGACAGGAATGAAAGCTTGTTGAGAGTACTAGAGAGAGACTTGGGTCTAAAATTTGGGAATATTTAGATATTTGAAAAATATAAAACGTCGGTGTATGTAGTTCTATGTGTGCATATGCGTATGTGGATGTGCTATATATATTATACCTCCATATATATATATATATATATATATAGGCGTGTGTATTGTATGTGTGAAATGAATAGGTGAATGAGGTAGCAATATATGAAGGGCAGCTCAGCCTTGAACTTCCTCTGGGTCCCAGGGGTGAGCCCTTTAGCTGCAGGTTGCATGGCAAGCGTGGATGTGTGAGTGCGTACATCTGCCGGTCTGTGTCAGTGTATGTCCGTGAACTTTACGAGCATTTGGTTCAATACCACTCGGTGCAGATTCTTCATTCCTGTTTTACAGCCCGGCAGCCGCCAGCCGGCCCATCTGTTAAAACATAACATGTACACTCCAGTCAACACTGGAGTGGAGCGTGGATAGGGGGCCACCCTTACAGAAACAACATACTACACACAAAGCCTGCCTCTTGAATTCTATTTTCATTCATTTTTTTGGCCAGAACTTGTGACTTCAGTGAGGAGGGTAGAGTGGAATATTGTCTCTGGAAATGGCAAGCTATATTTTGTGAAATAATTATAGCCATGATAGGAGGGGGGCGGGTTATAGGAGAAAAAATAATCCCCATGGGGGAATAATGTAGTGCTTGTCACATCACCATGCAACACTGGTTTACTGCTTTGCACTAAGTAGTGTGTATACTAGAACTATTTTCCTTTGCTTCTTAAGGGAATGCATTGAAATTGAATTGTTTTGCCCCCCAAAATAAATAAATGAATGAATAAATAAATAACCACTTTAATAGAAGTAAACAGAGCTTTATTGCAGAACCTAGAATTAAGACTACTTTAGTAATTCTAATGAAACATGGTTTTAGAAATTTATAACTTGGACATAAATTCATATTCAATCTAGTTATTAGTCATAATGGTTCACAGTTTATAGTTTAAAAATAATAAAAAGACTTTAATGCATGAATTCTGATGACTAAAAGGATACTGGAGGAGCATAACAGCTTAATAAGTTCCCACAGCCACATGACTGATATTTTTAAAAAATTATTAATTCTTTTATAGCATAATTACTTTGGGTGACAATAAAGGCAATATTTTTGAGAAGCATATTTGATGTTTTCACAATAATTTTATGCTGGTAATTACATGTTAACAGTGAAGTTCATTATATGTGGGTAGAAAAAACTGAAATGGTTTTTAAGAACTCATCATAAAAAGTATTGTTTTTGCTTTTATGGTACATAGATATTTTTGGAAATATGCAAATTCTTTTTTATTTTAAAGAGCAAACAATGACACAAAATTTCAAAACATGATAGTAAGGGAGTAACAATAGTTAATATGTTGCATAGTGTTATCTTCAAAGTAGGTGCTCAGATTATAAAATATAGGTGAAAAGTTGATCAAACAATATAAGCACAAATCTTTTTAATGAACTAATGGAAATTAGTCATCTAAGTATCTTAACTATTGCAGATTCTTAATATATGTGTGTCTAAATCTGTGATGAGTTTCATAGACACTGTGATGAGTTTCATAGACATCTGTGATGAGTTTCATAGACTTTCTTTGACTTTGATAATCATCCAAGTCTACTGGGGTTTCTTCAAGAAATTCAGTTCTTGAGCTCTACTCCGGTCCTAGGGATTCAGTTCTGGGATCTAGGTAGGATTTAGGAAACTGCATTTTCAACAAGCACCCCTAAATGATTCTCATACCAGGAAACCATATTTCAAAAAATAGTAGAGTGTTGTTTACATGTAAAAGAACATAGGCTTTGAATTGATTTAACAAATACTTATTCAGAAATTTCCAGGTGGCACTTACTGGCCTGTGAAATTTATAGGTGCTGTAATGCATTAACTCTCTTTCTACAACAATGGGCCCCTTTTGTCCTGTGTTTGGAAGTATTTAAGAATCCTTAGCTATTCCTACTCCAGGTTGGCCCCAATTTCAAGGAAGTCTTGGAAGCAAGGTAGGTTCAGACCGCTCCCTAACTTTGACCCCTTCACCACCTACTTCCAAAACAGTGGGTTCCTTAGAAGCTCTGGGATGACTTGGCCAGCTGTAATATAGGTGTTGGTCATTTCTCCCTGGAGGGTAGGAGAGAAGACACCTTTGTCTCATTAAAAGCCCCTGTAGGCTTGGGGCTCTCACCACAGTGTACACTTGGCTGGGCTAGTACAGACTTGTGCAAGTCAGGTATCTCCTTGGGAAGATGAGGCCTGCTCTGCTGTCAGCCAACAAACTGTCTCCAGCTACCTACCTTTGAGATCAGGGAAACTTGTCTTTTGAAAATCACCTTGGAAGTATTTTGAGCAGCCTAATTAATTTGAGCAGGTGGATTTTCTCATCATCAAGGAGAATGGGTTGAGAATTGCTATCTTTTCACTGAAATCAGTGTGGTTTTTGATTTATTAATTATTATCAATTAGTTTACTTATTGTTTGGTATTGACATCTGGATTCTAGTCTCATATATCAGACTGGCATAATTCTCCATATAAAACTTTTAAAGGTTTGAAAGAGAATGGATCTAACAGAAGTTGTCCTTCCCTCTTTCTACCATTCAAGTACCAAAAAACCCAAATGACTTCGCAGAAGTCAGAAGTGCCCAGAATTTTTACTTCCCTGATGACAAAGGAACGTGGCCATGCTGGGTCTCTGAATTTGGATTGTTCCAAACCATTGGATCATCACTGGGACTTTTAGAGAGCAATTTCTGTTTAAAGAAGCACTTGGCAGACATATTGATAGGTCATTTTCTTAACAATCTTTTGAGGACAATGATTTTTTCCCCCACTTTGTTCCAGATGAGCAAACTGCAGCTATAAAGGGATAATATTTAGGTCCTGTCTTTCATATTCAAAGATGACACCAACAACTGGGAAGTTGGCCTTATGTTTTGAACTGTTTTTTATTTAGTGGAGTGGTGGTATGATAGGATTAGGCTTAGTCATTCATATCATCTACAGTTGACCCTTTCATTTTTTTTTATGTTGAATATGACTTTGCAACAGTTTTCTTTATAAAGATAACCACCATATAAAATAATTGGTTCAGTGACTCTGACCTTAACCACCCAACCCTGACCTACAAAGGCAAATAATTTGCTAAAGGTCATAGAGCTTGACAGGAGTAAAGACTACATGAAGAATTCTTTAGATGTGTATTTTAGCCCTGTGGTATTTTGTCTATAGTCAGGTTATTCTGCTGGTAAGACATTACTTATATTTCATTTGCCTAACTTCAGCATGATTTGATAGGCTTAGAAAGGTTGAAAATCCTAAGGTATTCCACAGCTCCTAATCATACAATGGCCCTGATTTGTGCCCAGTTTAAAAAAAAAAAAAAAAGTCCTACAGTAGATTGCTGCTTCTCTTGTAACTGGGCCATAGGTCATTGCAAGTGTCTATGTAACACTAATTTTTTTCCCTTGTCATGGTGTATTTCTGGCATCTAACTTTCATTTGAAAAATTCTTTTCAAGTTTTGGACTCCTTTCTTACACTTATTCTCATGGTGAAATCTACTTGTAAAATATTCACTTTTAGAGTCAATCTGTTTTCTTAACATCTCCTAATACTTAAATTTTAGACATTTTAACTATCGCTTCTCAGAATACCCCGAAGGGCTCCAACCTTTGCTGTTGAATTTGGGTCTAGTAACAGAGAGCAGTTATTGAGCTGGAAAAGTTTTACTTTAGTTTTACCTTTGTCGATTTAACAATAACTGTAGTAAAAAAATAGAAGTGGGTAAAGGATGCTATTAAAGTCATGTTGATATGTGTATCATGTTAGATATCCCCAGCTTATAGTGTCACTGAGAAATTTAAGATCCAGATGAATGAAGAGACAGATGCATTCATCTGTGGCCTCACAGACACTCCTAATACAAGGGGAAAACATAACAGAAGACAACAGATCCTGAGTTACACGAGAAAAACCAGTGCTAAGCTCTGAGAAAAGAACTGGACCAGAAGTGAAGGATCAGGAGTGGGGGTGGGATGGGGAGCACGTGGGAAAGAAATACCTCTAGTAAAATGCCAGATAGAGTAGTAAGAAATTTATAGAGGTGCGGGTGGTTTGGGGTTTCTTTGGAGCATTGATTCTGTTTTATACTGTCTTCACAACCTGCTCACCCTGCTGGCTTTAAATAATTTATTGTAGCAGCAGGCCTTCCCCTGGTTATTTTCTTTTTTTATAACTATTCTTCTCATCTCTGAGTCTAATCAGAGGCACATATAATAGTGTGGCTGCTCTCTGGTACTTAGGAAAATCCATGATCGATATCACTACTGTACATCATAAACCCATAACTGTTCCATTCTATTGTATAGTGTTTTCTTCTCTGTTAAATTAAATTGGTGTCTATGTTTTAAACAATATTTTATTAATCTACACAATGATACTTTTAGTCTGATTCTTCTTGGCTGGAAGTATCTTTTGAGTAATCCATCATTAGACCACCATTGATCTAATGATGTATTTATTGCTCACTGTTGCTGCACTGGCAAGAAACCCAGTATGGTTCTAAAAATTTGATTAAAAAGAAATCAAGTTTTTGCAAGGCGTAGCCATCCAATTATGTTAGGAGCTGCCAAGTATATTTTATGCTAAAATATACACACATATTTCAAGTGAGCAAAATGTGCTCTTTTTGAAGGCTTTTAAAACTTTTGCTGTGAAATAAATAGAACAAGAAGATGCCTTGTAATTGGAAAAATTATGACTGTACTCCCCATCCCCAGCCAAAGAGAAGATACAGTGTTCTTTTCAGATTATACCCTTGAACACTGAAATGGATAGACTTATCTTTTTAATTGACAACTATTAGAATAAAGGTGTTAATAGCTAGCTTCCAGCCTTAAGTATTCTTCCAGGTAATCATTACAAAGCAAAATGAGCTGAAATTAATTACCAAATACTAATTAAGTACATATCATGGATAGTACCTCTCTCTTGCTTAGCTAAATCAGAATTCAAGGATTCACATCTTTGGAAAGTTTTTCTGTCTTCCCCTTTGGCCTGATATTTTCCTTAGGGAGAACCCTTATCTCCTGTATTCTCTAGTCAGACTGGGAGCCCTTTGGAGGCAGAGACCACACTTTTTGTCTTATAGTTTCTCGGGAATGGTTACTTAGCAAACAGTTGCTAGGTTCACTAGAGGCCACAAAGAATTGTAAGTGAACATCTTTCAAGGATGTGCATAAAGAAGGATATCCACCAAAGGTCTGAATGGTAGTAATAACTGAAATGCAGAACTCCACTTTCAGCTTTAGTACCAATATTAGCACTTCATAGAATGTTCATCTATACCTACCCCACCCATTTTCAAAGTCCCTTTGCTTCATTCATGTCTTATCTCCTCTCACTGTGACTCTTCAAGGATGTCTCCCACTCCCTTCCTTCAGGACTGTCCCCCATGCCTCCTCTTCTGTTCACGTACCCTTTGTACCTTGAAAGGTAGCTGATTCATGGGTTCCACTTTGACACTTGGGACAGCCTCACTCTCGCATCTTCTAAAGCTGCACGTGGCTTGGTTCCATTCACCATACAATGTGGATTACTAGGTAGCTTTGGCAGTGTGTGGTTTTGAAGAGCAAGATGGCGCTGTGCCTTGAGACTGCTGGTATCCAAAACTCAGAGTGATGGGAAAACTTTCTTTTAATAATTTCAATAGATTTTTAGTTTAGAGACTAATATTTGTAGTAGTTTTCATTTATAAATCTTGTTTTCTTCAGAAAGTACCTCCAACATAGTCTTATTTATCACACTGTCTAGTGACTTATGTGAGTACTAGTCCTGGATGCTGCATTACATGGTCATGTACAGACCTTGGGTCGAGGTGGAGTTTACTGTTCAGTTGAATTGAGCATAACTGCCTGAATTCAAGGCCATTAAGATGATGTTTTATGTTAGAGTCTATGGAGATTTGGAAGATACAGGAGATGAAGAGTCCTAGTTTTCTGTCTTGTCTGGAAGATTGTGCCTCACTTAATATAGGTATTCTCTTCTTATTCCTGCCAAGGATATTTTAGAAAATTGAATGATTAAGTCTAAAAGGTATTTAGTTGTTAAAGGCCACAGAGTAGATGAGCAACCCTGGATTAGGTCATGAGCTCAAACACTGGTTTCTTTTGTGTTTTATTAATCAGCAGTGCTTGTCTCTGTACATCTCATGGTTTCCCCTTTCCCCTTTGGAAATGGGGTCTGGGAAAGCCTTAAAGAAAGCTTCAGGTGATGGGGTAGAGGCAGATCAGCTCATCCCCTTCCCTGCAGTGAGTAAAATGCAGATGTTCTCCCTGTGGTGTTTTGCTTTGCATTTTCACAGAGCTGCCTTTCAGTGTTCTAGATACCAAATCTTCTTTCTCTTATACTTTGTATATTCCTTAACCTTTTAAGTGTCCCTAATTCAACTTCTCTTCTTAATTCAGTGCCAATCTTTCAGTAATGTTTTTCTTTCTTTGATATTCTCTTTCCCTTTTCAGGTAAGGACTCCATTTTATTAAAAAGGTGAATTATAATCAGTGTAACCATTAATCTTTTCCCTGTAAGAATAACAGCATTTTTGACCATTGTCAAAGGATTTTCAGAGAATTCCAATATGTATTTATGATGGAATGTATCACATGTTTTGACAGCCTTAGCAAATGCAAAAGTAATTAGCCTCACAAGACCCTCATTTTCACCAACCTTACCCATACCTACCCATACACTCCTCTTTACCTGCTTAATCACAATTACCACCTCCTTCCCACTTTCCTATCACTAAAGAACAAGATCAGAAGGCTCCACTGACAACAGCTATATTGTCACTGCAACCAGTGAAGTGAAGCTTTCTACAGAATCCAAACCAGTATACACAGAATAGGGAAAAGGGCAGCCCTCTCCTGACTTCTTTAAAAGCGTGACATACCAACTGGTGCATCTTTTGTTTACTTAATTTGTTGCCTGTTTCTCTTTTAAGACTGGGTTATTGCATTGCATGTAATGTCAACCATTGTCACATTTCTTTCCCTTCAGAATTATTGCCAGTGGGTTTCAGTTTTCTGTTCCTCATTTGTCTTTTTTTCTGATCTACCTGATTAAATTGTGTTATTTCTAACTTCTTCATGTATTTTTCCAGCACTTTCCTGTGCCCTGGAAACATCTCACAATTAGATACTATTCTCACAGTAAGTGAATTTTCACTTTTCTTATGAAGTAATGGAGACATTAAGTGGAATCCCGATAGTGACCCTTTCAAGAACTAAGGCACCATTTACTATTCCATTTTAATTATGGTCTCTAGGGCATTTTCACCAGTTATAATATTCACCTCATTTTTCTAAGTAATGTTTCTCAAGCACTGTATGAAATTATAAAACCTGGGTACATTAATTTTTTGCCCTCCGTTATGTGCTAGATTCATAATTCTATAATTTTCATGTAGGAAGGATACTTACTAGACTAGAATGGTTAATTTGGTTTCAAGCCATATTGGGTTTTTGTTTTCTTATTGTGAACCATTAGACATTTATGTAATCTCTTATTCATTTCATTCCCAATCCCCACCATCTGTTCCCCAAGCAATAATCCTACCCCAGGTCTTCCCTCCACCTTTTCCATTTCTTTTGTAAAATAATTATTTTGTTTTACAGATGCTTAATATTTTCACCTTTTAAAAAACTCTATATAGCCAAAAAAAGTAGTCAGTGTTCTTTGATGGTATCTTAGTCTGTTTAGGCTGCCATAACAAAGTACCTTAGACTGGGTAACTTATAACCAGCTAAAATTTATTTCTCATAGTTCTGGAGGATGAGCAGTCCAAGATCAAAGTACTAGCGAATTCAGCCTTTTTTCCTCAGAGATTGCACATTTTCACTGTAACCTCACATGGCTTATGGGGTTAACTAGCTCTCTAAGGTCTCTTTTATGAGTGCATTAGTCTATTCATGAAGGCTCCAGCCTCATGACCTAACCACTTTCCACATGCCTCACTTTCTAATATTGTCAATACTGAGGATTAATTTTCTGCATGTGAATTTTGAGGGAATACAATCCACAAAAAATGGTCAGGTTGTTTTCCTCCTTCCTTTTCAGGTAAGTCTGTCTCTTGACTTTAACTATCACATCTTCTCTGGAGTGCTTCTCCTGACTAATCCTCTTGATCCAGGGGAGTATGACATTGCTATTGCTTCCTGAACATCTGACCTGTACCTGGGACCTATTTTGATTTTACATGATGTCCATGACAACTCTTGTAAGGGTTAAGTTGACAGACTTAGAGAACAAAAGATCTGTGGAATGTATTTTTCATTTAGATTTTGGGAGAAGAACAGATGTCCCAGAAAGGTAGAAGTAAAAGTTTTTAAACAGGTAGGAAAACCACAAAAAGGTCATTTGGTACTGGCAACTTGTGCCAAAGTACCATCTTCATGTTGTGATTTCTAGAGTATTTCCCCTTGGGCTTCTCGTAGTGACTATCGCAGTTTTGCAAATCAAAGAGCTATTCCATATCCCAGGGTGCTTAGTTCCAGTACTAAACTTCTCAGAGCCAGAAAAATGAGTGGTTTTCTAACATAGTAATGCCCACATGAAGGTTATATGACACCTTGCTAGATCTTCTGCATACAAAACAAAAGACTCCAAATCAAATTGACATAAAGAGGAAGGAATGTACTATCTCATATAAGAAATAGGACCCTTGGTCAGATTGGTTGATCCAGTGGCACATGACTTCATCAAGAATAAAGGGCCCTTTGACCCCTGTCTGTGTTGTCCTCAGGGATCATCTCACTCTAGAGCAGGTCCTTTTTCTATTTGCAAGGTGACTGCAGAATTTAGGTGTCATTTACAGACATGACAATATCTAAAGCACAGAAAATGGAACCACTCCCCCCATTCCAAGGTCATTATTCCAAAATATGAAAACATTTCTTAGAAAACTCCTAGAGTACTGGTTCACAAACCCATCTTTCAGTCAGTTGGTAGCAAAGGATCATTGCCTGAGAGAGGAGGATTCGATTAGCAAGAAGTGTGTGTGTGTGTGTGTGTGTGTGTGTATGTATGTGTGTCGGGGCACGTATGGTAAGGGATGTATGTTGGCAGGCACTGTGTCTACTGTGTGTTGAGATTTGGAAAATAACTATGAAGCTACCCTCATGACTGATGTGAGGTTGGTGGGTGTCACTGAACTACTACGCATTTCTGGATACAAAATGGCAAGGTCTAGCTAGACAGAGAAAAAAAGCCACAATGCAGGCTAATTAAGGACAGAGAGATGAACCAAGACCAATCATTATTCTGATTAGAACCACAATAAACCCTGATGAGTTGAAATATACTAATTTATATCTGTTTGTATGTAATAAGTATATGCTATTTACAGAATAAAGATTAATTTGCTTATTTCTCAATAATTCTTTATTTCTGCAGGATTATCTTGTGGTATAGGTCTATTTGAATATAAAAATTTTTATTAACTTTATGTATCATGTTAACAAGACTGACAATTACTCATCATTGTAACTGGCCACTTTATGTTGAGCATCCTTTTATGAATTAGGACTTTAGCATCCAACAGCAGCTAGAAATTTGCTTAGGTCACACCACTAATAAGTAGCTAAGCTAGGGTTTGGACTTAGGTCCATCCATGCATGTCCCCTCCTATTCTCCATGGTTTCCCTTTGCTTGGAAGAGTCTCAGGACCACTGTTGTTTGCAGCGCCTTAAGGGATGGGTCCCTGCCCAACTCTCAGACCCCACTATTAGCCTTCTTTCCCTCACTCAAATTTCCAACCACACAACTTCTTTGTTGCTGTCTAATAAGTAATTCTCATTCTCACCTGTGACCCTTTGCATTGGTGCTTCCCTGTGATTGGGTCATACATCATCAGCTTCTATGGCTCCATCATCTCCATCCTGGCCTCTCAGTGTCTGCCTTTCACACGTACTTCCCCACACTGTTTTATTTATCTGTGTAGGACTTCCTCTGCTCCCACCTTGATTCTGTTTCTGCCCTGGTTTTGTTTCCTTTATAGTCTTGTCACAATCTTATGTGATTTACTCATTTGTGTGCTTATTTTTATCTGTGTCCTCCACTAGAATATCAATTGCATGGAGGCAAAAACCTTAGCCATATTCATAAAATAAATGAAAGAACAAGTGAATAAGTTAATGAGTGAATACTTGGGATTAAAAATCCAAAGTCTTTGTTTCCTACTCCAAGTATAAGGTAAAATCTCAATTGTCATTTAAGCCTAAAAAATCCATCTTAGATTTTTTTCTTATAAAAATTGAAAAACTAAGCAGGGTGTGGTGTCACACATCTATAATCCTAGCACTAAGAAGGCTGAGGCAGAAAGATTGTGGCAAGTTCAAGGCCAGTCTGACCTATGTAGTTAGTTTAAGGCCAGCCTGAACTATAGTACATAGTCAGACCCTGTCTCAAAAAAATAAATTTGAAAATTAGCAAAATTTGCTTTCAATTTGTTTGAGGGAAGAAGTGAGGGAAGGAGATGGAGAGAGGGAGAGAGAAATGGGTATCAAAGTTCTTTGGAAAAAAAGATATACTTACTACAGTAGTATTTTGTAAGTTTCAAGAAAGCCTAGTATAGCTCAGCATGGTGGCGCCTACATGTAATCTAGCACTCTGGGAGGTTGAGGTGGGAAAATTGCAAGTTTGAACCCATCCTAGGCACCTAAGTGAGCAAAATAAAAAATAAAAAAGGGCTGGGGTGTGCAGTTCATTGTCAAGGCCCTGGGTACAATGCCCAGTATTGAGAAAGAAAGGAGAGAAGGGCAAAAAAGAGGCCTAGTACAAGAAGGAAATTTTAGTAATGCTCTAGTTTTTTATTATTATAATTTTAAAGCCATCAGCACTTTTAAGGCTACATCATAAGCTGAAAGAATTATAATTACATGATAATTTATAGTAGCAAATGCACTTAAATACAATAAAATTGTTTTTTCTGCAACACATTCTTTTTCATTTCAACTCATGTATCTACTAAAACAGTTTCTTCTTAGAACTATATCCTTAATTATTCTGAAGTAATTGTAATAGTTCAAATTGAAAAATAGCTTTTCTTCACATAATAATTTGGAAGGAATTGACAGAAATAAAGCAAAGTGCTTCCCTCCAAAGTCCTTTTTTCTCTGGTTGTCCCTTTCACCACTAAAGTAGATACTTCGTGTTTTCTTTCACTGTTGTTCCGAGGTGTCCTTTACTAACTAATTCTGTGAGGCATTATTTTCTGAGGCTGGCAGTGTGATACTGCCACTCAATTAAATAAATCATCACTGAACAAGAACTCCCCCTCCTCCCTCTTCATCTTCCCCATCTTCCCCAGGTGACTTCAAAAGCTATGATGTCTCCACACAGAAGATTGGTCTACTTGACGTTGTTTTCTATTTCCATATGCTCCCACTCATAAAAACCTGTTAAAGTTGCTTACTATGAAATACACTTCTGAGCTAAATTCCCTGTATCATATTTCCAAAAACAGATCTAAATTTTATGATGAGTAAAATATATCTGTATTCAAAAGTAAATTTTAATCTAGTTCTTGCAGGTTGTTTTTTGTTATGCCTCAGAAGCAAGTAAGAAAAATGAAGAGGAAAGAAAGGCAAGAGGATGTTTCGATGTTTGCATTGTACTTTCTTTGTCACTTTATCTTGTGGGAACCCCTTTCTTCCTCATTTTATCTTCCCTTTATAACCTGAGCAGAGTTGGGTATATAACTGTGTGAGAGTTCATCGGAATCCTAGTGAAAATGGGATCAGTAATTAAAGGGCTGGGTCAGTGTATGTTGCTGTTTAAGTTCCAGAGGTCTGGATAGCTCTTGAGAGCGTGCCTGTGGGAGGGTAGTTTTCATATACAATGGATTGGCCCTTTTATGGATCAATTGAAGCTTTCTCCTTTTTTTACTTTCTTTCAAGGCTATGTGAGTGAGAAGCAGCATGAGGTTATAGAAAATGTATACCAAAAGTAGAAGTGATGAGAAAGAATCTATAAAGGGTATACACACATTGCTGGACTATTTCCCAAGTACTTTGGAGAGATGGTGGTGAAGCTTCTTTGGCAAAGGCAAAGTGGAACATGCACATTTCCATGTGTGAACACTGATTTGAAAGGTCCTCTATGATTCACAAAAGCCACTGCTTTTGAGCTCCTATAGCCCTGGAGTTTCGGAAATTCACATAAATAGGTGTATTGCAGAATGCTGACATCTCTTTTGGAGATTTGATTGAGTGTTAGGGATTTGCTTATTCACAAGTGACATAAAACTAGTATTCTTCATTAGAATGTTGAATCCTTTGTTCATTCTTTAGAATGTTGAATCCTTTGTTCATTTCTTTAGGGTTTGCAGATCAAAGCTGACAAGAAAAGACAATTTTTAAAAATGTTTTATTAGTACATGTTTGCAGTACATAATGTTTACATTCATTGTATGGAGTTGGTACATGTATATAACACATCTTAATTCCTTTTTTCATCCCTTTTCCCTCCACTCCCTCCTCCCTTTCTTCATATCTTGATTCCCTTCACACTTGAGAAAGATGTATCTCTCTACTTTGTATTATCTGTTTTATTTTGCTCTTTATTTATAATTTGCAACGAGGATTGCTTTTACATTGTTGATAGGAATGTAAACTAATACAACCACTGTGAAAATCAGTATGGTCTAAAGCTAGAAATGCCATTTGACTTAGGTGTTCCCCTTCTAGGTATCTTCGTGAAAGATGTTTTTCTTAGTTTTGAAAGCTATTGATAACAGTAGTGACTTTGCCTAGTAAAACAGCACTATGGAGTTATCCTTAGGCATTTTTTGTTGTATGAAAGATTTTCTTGCTATGTATTTGTATCTTCTAATATATTGTTTTTCAGTGAGTTTTTAGGTTTTGACCTTAGTTTGACCTACAAAAACTTGTGGCTCTTTTTGTACATTCCTATTCTTTCTCTGAATATTAGTTTTGGTGTACCCTTTTTAAAAGTTATTTTAACTTTTATAACAATTTCAGACCTAAGTGATATTAGCAGTATTGTTTCCTATCACTTTCAATGGAAGTTGGTTGTGACCAGTTCTTCAAAAAAGATAAGTAGCTAGGACACAATTTTTTTGAATTTTTGCTGTTTTTTAATTTATTAGATACTGACATAATCTAGTATTTTCACAGGTTGCTTTAATTTTTTAAAAAGGTGCAGTCTTGTTTTTAATGAATCATGAATGTGTGTTTCAAAATGAGCAAGTAAAAAAAATGACCACAAAATGAGATTAGTACAGATATCCTGAACTGGAAATCATTTGAAATGGCTCACGGCTACATTTTGTGCTAAATATAAAAATAATTGTGTTTCCCATGTGTGAGCATCAAAAGCCCCAGTTGGAAAGCCATGTGGTATAGCAAGTAGGTCACTATTGATGGTAGAACATGAGACAAGAAATGTCACAGCTAAGATTAGAGGCTCAAGCAATATGTCTCGCCATGCTTGCTGCATTGGTCGTCCAAAGGAGTAGAAGGACTCAACAGCAATGACTAACTTTAAACATATTTGAAAGTATTAGCAAGGGTAGCCTTTTAATCTGTCATTCCCATTTGTTTCTAGATAACTCACTTCCCCATTTGTTAAAAATAATTGACAGACCTCTGCCAATTAAAATGTCAGTCTTTACATTCTAAAAGTATACACAGGAAGCAGTAATCATCTATGTACATCTATTGACTTTCCTGGTATTTGAAATTTTAACAAGAAATAACCAACCTGTTAAGACAAACTCTCTTAACTTCTTGTTTATCTTCATATTTGAGGGTGTGATAGAATAGACCAGTGGAGTGAGGGATACATTTTGAGGGAATCCAGTTATCTTTTGTTTTTCTTCTTAGGCAGTATAAGGAAGATTTATTATTTATATGTGGGAATTTTCATCACATAAGGTAACTGATTTTTGCAAGTATGTTTAATGTATTCTAATTTTTAAGCAAAGGGCTAGTGAAGAAAAGCAGTGCTCTCCTGACTCTGCTCTGATGAGAAATAATAGCATTTCTTTTTTTTTTTTTTTTTTTTTTTTTTGGCTCAGACTAAGATAGAGCCTTGGGTTCTGAGTGTAACCATCCCCTCATGCTAGATTAAGTGCTGATCAAATGCCCAAAGAGCCTGCGGTTATTTGGATTAGTAGATAGAGGCATGCCGTGATGATTGAATTTGGATCTGTCGTTAGAGCTTTATTCATTCACTCCCAGCACAGAGTCCTTCACAGAAGCATACTAGCTCATGGACTCAGTATACATTGAGTAGATAGTTTTATTGCTTGAATCTTAGAGGCCTTCCTAGGCTTGTATTTTCAAAAATTATTAACACAGAGTAAAATACTGTATTTTGAACTAGGATTATTTCGTGTGTGTTACAACTTTAAAAAAGGAAAGTGAGTGGTATAGGGTCTCAATGAAAAAGGTATTTTTAATGCATTATTTTATTATTGTAAAATACAAACATGACATAAAATTCATCATCTTAATCACTTTGAAGTGCGCAGTTCAGTGGTATTAAATATATTTCTAATGGTGTGCAACTGTCACCACCATCTATCTCCAGAACTCTCTTCATCTAGTAAAACAAAACTCTGTACCTAGTAAATAGTAATTCCTATTCTATCCTCCCATAGGCCCTGGCAACCACTCCTCTCCTCTCTGTCCCTATGATTTTGACCACTCTACCTCATATAAGTGGAATCATACTGTATTTGTTTTTTCGTGACAGACTCTCTTCACTTAGCATAAAGACCTGAAAGAACATGCATGTTATAACGTGTTAAAATTTATTTCCTTGCTGAGGTTGAATGATGTTCCTCAGTGGAAAAATACTATGATAGTGTTTTTAATCTATAGTCCTTTTCCCAACTAAACATAGAACCTGAGTCCCTCAAGAATAGTATGTTGGGGAAAGGGATTGGAAGCACAGACATCCCCTACAGAGTGGAAATTCCTGGTGGCAGTGAGAGATCTGTTGGCTTTGAATCAGAGAATACGTAAGATACATGGCAGTTGATTTGACAGTTGGGCCTGGTTGCACCATTGTGGGCCTGGTTCTTAGCCATCACAGAGCCAGCCGGTTGTGAACTGTAGAGTTAGCGCATTGTCTAACCCTCTGTCAGGGGATGTGAATTGTCAGAGGTTGGTGGGAACATCCTGGAAAATATCTAGGAATGTGTGAAATACATTATTGCTTTGAAATAAAACTTTAGATTTGTGTTCCCCTTTCATTTCAAGAATGTATGAATAACTAATAAATTTAAATCTTTATGTGCCTTGTGAGACCTCTTACCACTTTATGAAATTGGTTACCTGTTTTTGGTTGCTACTATGACATTTCTCTCTGAAGTCAATATCAGTGACCAAATGATTGGGTCCTCCATTTTGCTTTGATCCAAGGCAGAGCCCTGAGCCCTGTCCCTGGCTCTGCCTTTGATTCTAGAGGGATACTGGGCGTCGCCAGGCTCCTTTCTGAACCTTATGGCCTTCCTTTGAGAAAGAACAGAAAACTGGACCATTGCTATGGATTTGTTCTAGTGTTTAACACTGTATGATTTCAATCATCTTTGAAGTTTGTCGGTTTATTTTTCCTTTTTATATGTAGAAAGACAATTAGCATGTAAAGTTAGAAACTTTTAATTGTAAAGCAACATTTACCAGGTTGCTGGTTGACTTTTTAAGTTGTTTCTTTTACCTGTGTTGTATGGAAGAGCTCAAATGTGTTGATCACAAATTCTATGCAAGAGTAGTCAATAAGTTTCATATTTTAATGCAAGAAGAAGCAAGAGCTTTTTTTGAGCAGAGTGAAATGGCTGGGGTTGGCAGTGTGGAGGGTCTGGTTTCATGGGAAAATAATGAGGGGAAATTCAATATGCAAACATGTAACAGGAACCCAGTGAGGATCCACATCATTAATAACTCTGCTCCTCCATGTCAGAAATATAATACCAGTACTTGTAAACATATGTATGAAGAAGTAACACAAATAAAAATATCATATATAAGAGCATCCTGTCACTTCTAAAAGGCCTATTAGAAAGGTATTATAACTTTAAATAAGACACAGATAACCCTTTATCTTTAGTTTCTAGATGATAGATAATATTGGTGAAATTTTTAAAATAATAGAAAACAACCTAGATTTGATTATTTTTCTTGTGCTTTTTATTTTGTTAACAAATTTTTTTTCCAAAGAAAGAGAAACTAAATGACATCTATATTATATATTCCTACCTTTCCTCAAACATAGACATAGCCAGTCAACCAATTTCCTAAGGATGGAATTATCCTTTGCATTTTGAAGGATTCTGGTTAGTAGGGTTGTTAATTCCTGGAAGGAATCAGAGACTTTAGAATCTCTGAGAAATCTCTGAAAACAAGAGATAAGCTAGTTTTCATGAAGGAAATATGACCAGACATATTCCAGATATCATCTTTTGCTCTTATTTTTAAGCTTACCTTTGTTATGAGTAACCAGCTCCTGTTGCTAAAGAACTATTTTTTTTTCCCTAAATGTTTATGACTGTCCTTTCAGACTCTTGTTATCACCCTCAATCCTGGGACCAGGCTGTCCAGCCCACAACCTGGAGTATGGGTTTGTTACCCCTACTTGCAGTGGTACACACTGACTTCCTGAGTTCCTGCCATTCAGGTGGCACATGTAGAAAAATATGTTCAGAAAAATAATCCAGGTGTCAAAGAATGAATTTCTGCTTAGTAGAATTCAGTTTTTTCCCCCACACAAATTAGAGCTATCCAAAAGAACAACCATGAAAGCATGTGACTCCATCACATCCCTCCCACTTGCAGCTGTTAAGGTTTCCAAATGCAATTTGTATGTGCTGTATAGTTTTGCTTTGTGACAAAGACTTGTTGATACCAGTTCTCCAACTCCAAGTAGACTCACCTAGATTCTTTTCTAAGTCATCATAGGAGAAAACTCACTCCAGTGATCCTTCTTGATTCTTCTCACAGTGGCTCCTGGATAGTTTTTCTCTGGAGCCGCTAGGGAGGAGGCTTGAGTTTGGGAATTACCCAGGAGCTCTTAAAGTAGTCAGATAGTGAGAGCCAGTACTCTTCCAATGTAACATCCATTAATTTTTCATTCATGAGTTGAAAACGGCACTAGGGATTATCTTGACCTGGGTTTCCAGAGTGGATTTACAAGATTAAGCTTTAAAGGCATAGGAAGAAAATATTAGAACTCCAGTTCATTTTTATGACAAAAAAATTTAAGTTTTACTAAGAGAATATATACATTGACATTTACACCCTCACCTATTCTTTAGGTCAAAAGGCAGTGTATTAAATAATGTATATGAGGTGTTATAAGCGGGAGTGGTTTCTCTCCATGTGCAGAGCACAACAGTTGTTCCCTCACTTTTCTTCAGAATGCTGCAGGGTATTTCTATGTGTCCAGCTAATTTAATCTGCAGAATATTAGTTATTTTCAACAAAAACAACAAAATGCCAAATAGCTTTAAAATAATTCTGGGGAAAAAAACAAATATAAAACGTGTTAGGTATCAATATTTGCACAAGCAAACACAAATGAACAGTATAAAATTGGAGGAGTTGATACTTCACTCTAAAATAAGTTCTTAGGGTTAAGTTATAAGTTGAAAACAATAACAATCCAAGTAGATTTTATAAATTGGCCCTTAATTCTCAAAACCTGATGAATAATCGAAATATAGATTTACTTCTACTATCATTAAGAGTGAACATATTGAAAGAAAGTGTATACTTGACCTTGAGACACTTTTTAAGGATAATATAAATGTATCATAATTAGAAAAACATATATAATAGCCTCTACAATTTTTATTCAGTGTTTAATTCACCTAATAATCCTTTCCTTTGTTTGATGCTGAGCTTGAACCAAGTGCCTTGTGTGTATTAAGCTTATGCTCTACCACTGAGCTGCACCCTAGCACTTCACCTAATAATCTTAATAAAATTCAAAATAGCACGTGTTTTTAATCCTTTCTTAAAGTTTCTTTGGTTTTTTGTTTTTGTTTTTGTTTTTGTTTTTGTTTTTTACTTGTGTATACAGAAGCTACATATCTTCTGGAAACATTTGTTCTGCTTCCTGATTCTTGTCCTTCCTCTTTACTTTTGTCCTAAAACAAGATAAGATAATGTTAAAAAATATTATTTAAAATGAGTTTCTTTGTCAGAAAATGCTGTTGAAGAAATTAGAGAAAATGTTGCCAAAATCCTGAAGAAACAAATAGCATATGAGATTAGATCATGGAGGACAAAAGCTTTGGTTTATATTTGGAAGAGTTCAGATCTAAACTATGGAGGTAGTGCATTTCTGTTTCACTGTTGAAATATATTAAAAGCTTCTTTTTGATGACCCCTCCCCACAGGAGACTTACTCACAGTTGTTATGAAAGTGTTTTTATGGAAAAAAAGAAACCTGAATAGTGTTTTCTCTTAACAGCTAGCTGTTTCATAGAGAAAGATGCCAGGGTAAAATCATCAGAGATGAGTTTATTCACTACATTATTAATAAACAAGATGCTATGCCAGGATGTGGAAACCAAAATTGCACACTTTTTCAGAATGTTACTAATGAGGTTAATTTTATAAAAACAAATCTTTGACATCTTGTGTAGGAGAAGCCATACAATGCCATATTTCTAGCTGACGAAGGTCCATGAAAATCCTTTGCACCTCACAGAAGTTTGTTGGTTATCATGCTAAGTTGTCAAACTTACAGATAAGTTACACTCATTTTCCCTTCATAAAAAAGAAAATGTCCCTATTTTTGTTAACCATGTTTGTGATAATAACAAATTTAAGGAGTGTGCTCCACAGCAGAAGAAAAAAAGCACCTAAATATAATGAATCTAACCTTTCAAGATAAATATGTCATTTTAAGAAGAAAAGTAGCCATAAAGAAACTTATATTTAGAGAGAATGTCACAAAAAATAGTGTCTAGAAGTGTTTATACTATGTGTAATTTTATAGCTTTAAACTGTGACAACCATTAAAACCTAGCTATTATAAAATAAATTAGATTTAGAACAAAACTTCCAGATTAGCATATTATAAATAATTAAACCTAAATTTTCAAACATAATGAAGCACATTTAGTCATTATTAAATGATTGTTTAGTAAGATAACAATTTTGTACTATTAAGTATAATTGAAAAATTTTAAAGTTTTATTTTGCATTCACTCCACACTTTTGTAATTTCTATGTTTGTTTTATATTGTACCTAACACTGCATAAGTGTGCAGATCTAGTACATGTACACACATATCTAGTACATGGTTCATGATCCAATAATATTTTTGCTTTAGGCTAATGACTTAAATTTGTCGGGATGAGGAATACCATCACAGACTTTTTTGGAACAATAAAATATGTGTACCCTCTTCTCAGAGAAATTATACACACATTCTGCCAAATAAAATCCTACCCAGAATCTCAGAGTGATTACATAGCCACTAATGGCTGTGTAGGGTCTCTAGTTAATCAGACTGCATGAGGACATGTAGGAGTTGTGCAACTTACCCAGGGTCATAGAGTGGCACAATCTCATGTTTTAGTCAAGACTTCCTGAGGATACATGTCATTTCAGGTTTTGGTTGGGGAGGCTAAGGACGCAAACCTGAGGCTGGAACTCTTTCAGAACCCTCCAGAAGTTCACAAGTTTGCAGCAGACATGAATCATCCACAAATAATCATGATGTGTTCTGTGTTTAGAAGAAACTTTCTTTTCGTTTGACTGGCATCAGTTGACACCAGCGATGTGAGGGTATCATGCTGAAGTCATGAGAAAAGGGAGATAGAAAAGGCAATCCCTGTAGAGAATCAGGTCCCAGTACTTGCCTCAGCGTCCAGTGCTTTTTCTTTTTTCTTTTCTTTTTTTTTTTTTGTGGCACCGGGGATTGAACTCACAACCTCGCGCCTGCTAGGGCAGGCGCTTAAGGCACTGAGCCAAACTCCTGGCCCTGGTTTTTTTGAGGCAGAGTCGCACTATGTAGCTCAGGTCGGCCTTACGCTCGCGCTGTCCGGTGCTTTTTCTAATGCACCTTTTACATTGTTTTGCCTTGTGGAGCTCCTCACTGCAGTGTTCAGCTCTGTTTTCTTCATGTACTAAAGGATGCTGTACAAGTAAAGAAAGACAAAGCAGAGGGTCAGACTCTTCCTATTTTCTGAGCAACCCAAAACTCTCTCTTTAAATTTATGTGCGTTAGCATATACTTTTTTGCCTGTGGGATAAAGAACTGAACTCTTAGATAAATTGGCAAATGGAAGAAAACAGGGAATAATAAAGAAGGTGTGGAATTTTGTTAGCTTCATGATCTCCTTCCCTGAAGGTCTGAATCTATATAATGAGATAGTAAAACAAGTGCCTGCTGAGTCTGAATTTATTTCTATTTTAAAAAGAATGATAAGAATAAAGTAAATGAAGTTTTTTCTACCTTGGTCGTTAGTTGGTAGTATTCCTAAAGGTGATAAGGAGTTATGCTACAAATATTTGGCTCTGTGTCGGAAGCTAAAAATAAACAAAACAGCATGGAGAAATGGGCAAAACATTACTGATCTCTGTCAGGGCTATTTCTACTTTAATGTTTGCAAAAAAGCACAGCCCAGTTTTGCAACCTATTAATAGGGCAGATCTTTTTTTTTTTCTATATATAAATGATTAAAAACAGGGTAGGTTTTCAGGGAAATTGTGGTTTTTATTGGGATATAGGGCTGGAGGAGATCTCCTTTGGCATGAGTGGCACAGGGCTAACCCATGAGGTTTCTGTTGAAGGAAGGAAAGAGCTGGAGCTGAGTGCCAGGAGTTGGCTTGCTGATGGACGTGCTTCCCACTGTATGCTACTTACAGCTGGTGTTTGTCTTTCTGGCTACCTCCAGCCTCCCTCAGCCACCTCCCATCCTGGAAGCAGGGACTAAAATTAACCAGCATGGCTCACAGCACCCTCTGCCCTTCATCCTTCTAGTGAGTTCTAATCACTAAGGACCATTGTCCCTTACTGTTTTCATGTGCACATGTGTGCGTGCCTGTGTGCAAATAGAATGTGTTTGTTAGGTCTTCTTTTTGGTATTTAATACTCCATTCACTTTTTGTAATTTTTCTCTTCCTTCCTCTACTGATAGAGTTGCTCATTCCTCCTGTACCCTCAAGCCCTTATTTTTCTTCAGTTTCTCGCCCCACTCACCAAGCTTTCACCTCTGGGCCATTTTTTTCTTCTTTACAATTGTCAGTTCAATTCAACAAGCATTTTGTGAATGCTGGGCACCTGCTATGTTCTGGGGCTAAAGAAGGAAATAAGACAGAATCTCTGTCCTCCAGTTGCTTGGTCCAGGGGGACTTTCAGTAGTCACTCTGCTCTTTTCTCTACTCTGTTTATTGATTGCTCCCTCCAGGCAGAATTTCTGCCAGCACCCTCCATTGTAGCAACATCTCAGTACTGGCCCAGTGGAAATTAATTTCTTATTAAACCCCTATTAATGTCTAATTTGTAAAAGAAATTGGGTTTTGGAAAGGGGTTCACACACAAGAAAAAAATGGTATGTGAAAGAGTCGGATTCCATATAGTTTAAAAATCCTGAAACGATACCAATGGGCTCAGCTACCTACAGTGCTGTTGTTTTCCCTCAGGCAAAGCTGTCTGGGCCCTGGCAAATGACTTCTTGATAATTTCTCCCCTGATGTTGTCATCTTAATGTCAGTATAGTATGGAATGTTAAAACAGGTAACTATTTTTAAATCAGCATAGAAAACAAACCAACCCTGACTATAGTAACTGTTCATTCTAGTTTTTGGGTCATTGAAATGGCTTTTGCATCTCTGTGCCTTAGATTTTTTGTATGTGCAAGTTTCTCTGCAAGTTTCTCTGCCTTTCCAAATACAATAGGCATCAGTTGTTGTTGCTGTTATTGTTTTAGTGAGAGCCACCACGAATAGGGACAGGGAGCAGGTACATCTTTCACAGTCGTGAAACTACCATTTGTATAGAGGCCAGACACAAGTGGTAGGGAAGGAACTTGAAACTAACACATTTAAATATAACCCTCATCTCCACTGCTCAGCCTTTTGATAATCACCAGACAAATGGTGTCAGGTGTGAGATAATGTAAAGTCTTTTTTCCTTGAAGGCCTTGCCGTACAGCTGGAATTCTTAACTGGTTTCATCACTCATAATAGGGTTAATATCTTCCTGGTGGCTGAGTACTGTTGGTTTCCCAGCTTCATTGTTTACATATTTTTGTGCCATGTCCTTCTTCACTAAGGCTATTCAGTTCATCCTTGTTCTTCCCCTGATTTGCACTGCATAGCCTCTGGAATGTGTCACTATGTGTAGTGTCCATTCTGTGGTGTTCTGTGTGGCATGCATCCAAATAATTACAACTGTCTTCTCAGAGAGTTATTTAAAGTAATTCATGCCTTTTCAAAATGTACTGATGCTATCAGGTCACTAACTCCAACAGATCCAAAATATTCCTCATCTTCCTGTATGTTGTATCACTACCCAGCACTCGATGCCTTATTTGTTGGGATGAAATTCACCATGACTTCCTTGCATACTATGGCCACCCGGATCATTTACTGCTTATGGAGGATGGATTGATTATACAGGAACATAAGAGAAGCAAAGCAACTAATTAGAAAATTGACACAGTAATTCAGATACAATTTGATGATAATTTGAGTAAAGGACAGCAGTGGGGATGGAGAGAAGTGTAGCCAAACAAACAGAAGTTGATAATGAATTGGATATGTGGGGTGAGGAACTGAAAAGAAGCAAAGACTGCCAAGTGCGTGGCCTGAGCACTGGACTTATAGTGTGGTACCATGGGAGACAGGCAAGTTTTATGGGTGGAGTCAAGTGTTATATATTGACTATGTAAGTGTAGCATTTTATAGACAACAGTAAGATTCAATTTTATATGGAATTTAGATATTAGGACTTAGAATATATCTGAATATCGGAAAAAGAAGCTTTCTGATTCATTGTAAGGTGACAAGAATAATTTCTACCTTTCTTACCAAATAGCATTAAATATCCCTTATAGTTCTACCAATAAAACTTTTTAAAAGGCACTAACCCAAGAATGACCTCATTTGTTGAAAGGTAGTTGAAATTCCTTTCGTTGTAATGTGTTAGATGGCTATCGAGTGTTCTTTGCTAGCTTTAATGATTCTGTAGACTGAAGGTTGTTCCAGTAGCATCTGTTTCTTCTTAGCCCAACATGTTATTTCTTCCAGTGGGTAACTGTTAGCTTTATCTAGGGGTATAGAGATTATCAAGAGATCCAAGATCCTCTTGGCTCTGCTGCCATTACATACATGGTGAGCTCAACTTATACTGTTAATGTTTAAATCTTAAAATCTATTACAGTAGAAGGTTCATTGCCATTCATTTCCCTCAGAATGCTTTGCTTTACTTCTGACAAATTTATTCCATTTTTCTTGCCACTTTCTGAAGCAGTTGTGGAGATCCCCTTCCATGAGTGTCTTTACAAAGTGTGATTTAAAAAAATATGGTGAATGCTCTTGCTGAGCAGCATGCAACAAAAAGGCAGGCTCTTAAAAACGTTGCTGTGTATCCTCATTCACTTTATTTACTGAATCTGGCACATGTGACTTCTAGCTCCTCCCCAAAGTCTAAATGACTGTGAAAGAAATATTTTGAATCAACTCAGGATATTGAGTCAACCATGAGAACACAAATAAGGGCAGAGAAGAGGACTCCAGATGTATCTCAGGAAGTGGCAAGAATGATGGAAATGAGTATGTTCACAGAGAGGTGGAATGGTAATGTGTCTTTAACAGTCATAATTTTTAAAAAAATTTGAATATTCACTGTATTTTTTTATTACTTTTCATAACCTATACCTGATTTGATCACTTGGAGCCATAAAATTCTGTTTCTTTTAGCATTGAGAGGTAGAATATGAATTCTAGAAATCATATTTCCAAAATATTCTTATTGAGACTATAGAGAGACAGGGAAATTAATGAGAGAGGTATGATAAAAGGGATGAGGATAGAGATAACTTGATAAGGTTGTTTAAATGATGTTAAGGATCTCTTTCAATTTGCTAGTAAGAATTTTATTTAAAATCATTAATGTTAAAATACATATAACCCTTTTGAAAATGCTAAAGTTGAGGATAACTCTAAGGTATTATTGTTTTATTTAGGTTTCATAATGTAACTTTGATGGGCTGGGTTGATTTGTACTTGGTGTGGTACATTAGTAATAGGTGCAGATGAACACCATAGCTTATTTTTGTACCTTCAGCACAAGGAGTCTTATAGTAATAGGTGTTTGGTAAATTTGTTGAACAAACACCTTGCTGTACATTTAACTGGTGGACAACTTGACTATCTGGAAACAATATAACAAGTTTTGCAAATACGTCTCTCTTTGAGAGGTAGTTCTTCCTGTTGAAGTGGGCCAGGCGCCAGAGTACAGGGTCCAAGTCAGCTGGGAGGTGTCACTGGAAGGTGACCAGAGGGGCTGGTAAAACCATAACGGATGCAAGGTGAATTTGTACCTAGGAATAGAACAAGGGTCAAATCTGAAAGTCAGGCAGAAGCCTGAAAGAAGAATTATACAACTTGGAGCTTAGAGGTACAGGATCCAGGTCAGGCCATCCAGGAAGGGACTGTGCCTGTAAAGAAACCATGTCCTTAAGGGGCCATCCTGGAAGCTGCATTGGGCTTGCTCTGTCTAATGGACTCAGTAAAAGCCAGTCTGGGCATAATTGCCATACAAGGGGGCACTGTATAAGAAAAAAGAAGTCTGCTAGAATCTGGAAAAAGAAGGAAAATGGATGCATTTTCTGCACCATCTACATTAAGTAAAAATTTTTATGCAGGTTGGCAATATTTTATGTGTTTTCCTCGATTGAGGCCTATAGCTCATAGACCTGCCAGGGTTACAGGATCAATATAAAAATTCCTGTTGTTTTGCTGACTTAGGTATTCACAGAGGAATTATTTGGGAGGCAGACCTGAAAAGCAATTATGTGAAAAGTACAACATGCTGGCTTTCCTGAGAGCAGCTGCTGAGAAAGAACTTTCTAGGAGACTCTGGATTTGACACATGTATGCTTTCTCCTGATACCTTATGGCATATACTAATCTTTCTTCCAGTTTCTAGTCACCGTCTTGTTTTTGTTTTTTGTTTTTTGTTTTACTTTAATCCATCACATTAGGTCTTTTTAAGGTAACATCTACAAATATTTGGGGGCTTTTTTAAAAAAAGTTCACAAAGCTTTTTAGCATATCAACTTGTGGCATAACTTGGAAATTGACATGGAGTGTTACAGGGGAAGGGGTGACTTATTTAAAAAAAAGAAACAGAAGAAGAAGATGGCTTTTTTCAGGTTGACATCCATGGAAATATCTTTGAGTTGTCCTCCTGTGGTTAGTTTTGAAGTGGTTGTGAGTCACTCTCCTCTTTACCCTGTTCTTGAACTCCCTTCATGTCACTTCCCTGCCTGTTCTCCCCAGTGTGAGAAAGTCCATTTGTGGCCAGCTCCTCCTGACAGCTTCTGTGTGTGACCTAAGCCTTGGAACGCTGGATGTTGGTGCAGCATTCGCTGGGAGCCAACTCTAAGAACCAAGCATGTTGAAGAGAGGCCAGTGCCCATCTGGAGTAGCTTCTCAGGTTCTACAGTGAATCCTTGACTTCAGAACTCAATTCATTTATGAGGCTTGGTTGTAGCTCAGATTGTCAATTGAAGGCTCAGGGTCCTCAACACAGCCTTCAAAGTCTCTCTCCTATATACAGGCAGGTCTCAGTGTTCTTAGAGAGATATTGGCCCAGGCTTTCTCAATTAACCCCATACAGGAAAGGATCTTGTCATGTTCCTTTTAAGTGTTAAATCTGTATCTGAAACTAACTGGAAACACAAGAGGCTGGCATTCAGGTCATAACTCAAGACTTTTGTTGTGAGTTAAAACTAAAATTCCAGTCACGACCCAAGTTGTTTGTGGTCAGGCCAGTAGAAACTCTAGGATCCCACTGTACTCTTGGTTCATGCTGGGGAACTTTCTCCAGGTTGGAGAAAGCCAAAGAGTTTGAAAAGGGACCAGGAACTCTGTTATCTTATTCTAGCTACTAGAGCAGAATTCTGGTCCACTGTAAGTCAGAACTTTCTGTGTTGGGAGCCGCTGAAGCTGGAAAATGACCCACACATGATTTTACCAAAGTAACAAAGAGCACCTGGGTCAACCAAGTGAAAACGCTGCTACAGCCCAGGAAAACAGGAGGCTCCTAAACAATCCAGGCCTGAGTTGCTAGGCAGAGGGGCTGAAATTGCCGTCATCCTTCCCAGTATATAAGTAAACACCCAGCATTGGTTGAGCAGTACCTTTCCTCCCATCAGGAGGACAAGGGCTCCACCTGACCCCAGCTTTGTCTCTTTATTTTTCTCATCCTCTCGCGGTCTTTCACCCCAAGAACCTCAGATGCTGCATGGGTCACGACATTTCTGTTTTTTGATCAGAAGACAGGCCTTGTTGATTCTTGGGTAGGTGACTCACTGGCTGCTTGCACACTGCTGCCAATGTCCTTCCCAGTCACTCCTTCCCCTTGCACATGAAGTTTTCTAGTTTATTTTGTAAGCTATGTAATATTAAAGAAAAAAAATCCATCAAGACCTAAGATTTCCCATGTCGTGAGATACATTATTTCCTCCTGTTGAAGTTACTTTATGATTCCATCCAGGAGAGTTTTAGGGACTAGGCTTATATTCCTTTTGTTCCTAGCATTATTTCCTTAGTTGTTCATAGACTGCCTACAGTCTCCAGTGGTTTTCTGTAATAAAAGTACTTCTCTGGTTTCTAGTGATAATAATCAACAGATTATTTATTATGATCAGTTTCTAAAACAATTGGCATTTCTTTGCTATACTGGTAGTTTAGCACAAATAGTTAATTCCCCAAGAGTGGTAGCAGTCAAGCCTAGGTTAACTAAATGTACCAAATGTACAGAGAGATTTATTGCTGGCCTAATATAATTTCTCAAGAGAGAAAAGGGGAGAATTGGGAAAGGATAATCTTATTAGAATATAAAGTATCCAGTCACCGTGGGCAAAATTGGAATCTAGAAAAATAAGCTGAATAGGTTATTCTGCTGTTTCTTTTAGAAACAGGCTCTGATCTGCAGGACAGACTACCCTGAGGGCCTTTCCACTTTGGGGTACCTGTATGGTGAGAGATGGCGAGCCTGTTGATTAGGGAGGACATGCTATCTAATCCATGGGAGAGTAATTTATTCCTGTCCTTCCACTTGCGAAAAGAGGACAGTGTTTCTTAAAGGAGGCTCTTAGGATTGAACTCTAATCAAATAGTATTTTAAATATATGGCAAAGATTTTTTGCCTATGACAAAAAAAGGACGTGAATCTGTTTTAAAGTGCATGTCATATACACACTTAGGTATGCATGAGGGCAGAGAGGGAATTTCTTAATCAGTGTTTTCTCATCCTTAAGTCTAGTTCATGAGTCTTGGTCCACTTGGCTTCAGTCTTTGAAGTCTTTGGTGGAAACGTACCAGTTTTATCACTGAAAGGATTAGGGATTTTCAGATTTGGGGATTCTTTCTTGTTTACAATACTAATTGAATCTGAAAAAGAAAGGCAAATGCCTACATGTTTTGAGTTGTATCCTCAGAGACCAGGCTTGTTGGAATCAGGATCTCTAGAACACTTCCCAGGATCATGTTGAGCACATTCACAGACATTGTGGTCAATACACTGGAAAGAGTGTGTATCTTAATCCCCAACTGAGGAAGATGAGAAACATTGTGTCCTTTTTTAAAGAATAAAATCAACTGGCATCACAACATAAGCCCATAATCTTCTGGACAGATTCAATTTGCTATTGTTGATGGTTCTTTCCACTATCACAGTCATGCAAATTTCCTTGGCTCTAGGCAGTGCTCTTGCATCCAGAGGTCTCTCATTGTCACCCAGTCTGATCTTGGTCCTTGCTGTTTAGCAGTGAACCATCCAATTTCCCAGTCCCTAAATTCCTTTCTGGTTGAGTGACTCCCAAACATACCAGCACCCAGGGAGTCTTGGAATTGGCCAAAAGGGCACCAAAGGGGTCCAGCTTTCCCTTAGCAGTGCTCCCTCTCCCTTCTGAGGTGAGTTCTTGCCACACTGACATGCAGACAGAGGGCTGTATTCTTGGGTTTGACAAATATATGACCCTCATATTAGATGACACAGAAGAAATTCATTCTAAAACTAAGTCAAGAAAGCTACCAGGGAGGCTCCTTCTAAAAGGAGATAATATTACTTTGCTGCAGAGTATCTCCAACTAGAAATGTTCAATGAAGTGAGGAATTATTGAAAGACAAGATAGATTTGTTTGGGTTTTTTAGGTGCTCTTTATTGGAAGTATAGTTCTAAAACATTTTTCATATTGTTTCGACTACCCTTATAACTGGATGACAGGAGATGTTGTGGAATTGTTTTATTAAATAAATAAAATAGTTGTGGAAAAGTATAAATTGAAGAGTAAAATTTTCTCTTTCCTACCCTCATTTTTCATTCTTCAGATCAAACCAGTGTTACCAGTTTTGGTATATTCTTGTATTAGTTTCTAAAAATATATACAAATATAGTGACCTATACACATTCTCCATTTAATTTTCATTTAAAAATATATAATTAGTACATATTACTCTCAGAAAATACTGGGTTTTATTGTGGAATTATTTAAAGTAAATTATCCTAGAAGTCTTTGTACCTTGTCACACTTATTTTTTATTTCTTCCTACTCTGTTATATGCTGTTATACAAGAAATCAATTGTTGATTTAAGTACTTCTCTGTTAATGAAAATTTCGGCGATTTCCAGTTTTTCATTAGTAATTGTAAAGCCACGGTGAAAGTTCTCCTGCATTCGTTGTTAGCACTTTTTGTTAGTACCATGCCCTAAGGGGATTAAAGATCCAAGTGCATTCCCCCCTGGACAGAAGTGAGTGCTCCAATCTGTCTTAATGCCTGCCCTGGGCACGCCTTCTTCGCCCATTCTCATTGTTTCTCTCACTCAGCTCTCCACCATACTATGCTTAAGCACTATGGTTATACTAAGGTCCCTGATGAAATGCCTTAATAGACTTAGTGGGTGACTTAAATATGTGAAGGTGTAGCAAGTAAGGGTAATTCATCAACCTAGTGGCACGAGGATCCCTTGCCCACTATCTACTGAAATTTTTCGTATCAAAGCTATTTAATGATTTCATGTGTGTGTGTGTGTGTGTGTGTGTGGCATTGAGGATTGAACCCAGGGATTTTTAAATTGTCAAACAAGATGATCAGTTCAGTTCTGCTGGTACTCTGATCATGCTGAAACATTCAGAACTGTTTACTATCCCCTGCCTAGTACCTCTTTCCCCCTGTAATTTTAGAGTACAGTGGGACTCATAGAGCAATGGAGAGGCTTGAGCCCTAAAGGCACTAAATTTGTAAAAAAAAAAAAAAAAAAAAATTACTACGTATGGCTTCCAGGTCCATGATGTTAATAGATAGTGACTGGTTTAAACAAATCTGAACTCAGAATATGCAAAGTAGTCCCTCAGCCTGGAATGTCTGAAGTCTCACATCCTTCAAGGACAGGGCTTAAATTCCACTCTCCCTAGATTATTACTCCTTCCCTTGCTTCTTGCTGCCTTAGCGGTATGTTTATGCCTCTGTTTAGAACACTTCATAATCCACCTTCTATTGGGAGTATTTGAGTAGCTCTAGTACCTGCTAAAGGACTAGGTCTTTGAGTTGCTCATTCTGTCTGCCTTTAGCATTTATGTGTGTTGTGAGTTCTCAGTAAATGTTTGGCTGATTTGTTTATTGGGATTTGGGTAGGGGAAAGTAAAACTTTGTTTCAAGTTACATTCAAAATGGAGACAGTATGGTCTTGGCATCCAGTGGAAAAACTGAAAACCTTTGCATGTCCAGGACATGAATATTTTCCTGCCAAAAATAATTCTGAGGAATTAATCCATGAAAATATCCCTGAATCAGGGAAGCTCCTTTTCCCTGTTATATCCAGTCAGAAAACAAAGATTAATTTACATCATCATGAAAATCACACAGGCCAGGCTCAAATTCTCAGTCTGAAGTTTTTTTTGTTTTGTTTTGTTTTTCACTCCAGTGACTATGAAAGCTGTGGCATCCAGGCAGTTAGAACTCTAGGCAGAGCAAGGTAGGGACATGTACAGCAGCCTGCTAAATAAAAAGCACCTAAATATAAAAATGTCAGGAGCCTTCATGAAGAGCAGGTTTGAAAACATCAAGGACTATGCTGATACAATTACTTTATATATTAGTGCTTTATTTAGATTGCATCCAAGAAAAATATGGTGCCTGTCTGTGGAGTACTACCAGACTCTGCTCAGAAGAAGGCCTCCAGATCTTATCTAGGCCAGAAGTTAATCTGTTGTTTTCAAATCTGTGTTTCTTAGATGGAACATTTTAGACTGAAACTTTGCTTTTAAATTGGATTCATTGAGGTATAAGTTAAGTCCTATAAAACTCACTCCATTCTATCATACAACACTAGGCGTTTTGGCAAACGTATATAGTTTTGTAACTTTTTTACAGCCAAGACATAGAATAGAGCCACTGCCCCCCAAATTTTCTCATGCCCCTTTGTAGTCATCTCTTCCTCCACTCCCAGCTTCTGGCCACTAGTGACCTGTTATCTGACCCTGTAGTTTTACTTTTCCAATATGTCATAGAGATGAAATCATATGTAGCCTTTTGAGTCTGGCTTCTTTCACAAAGCATTTTGTTTTAAGATCTGTTCATGTATTATGTGCAACAGTAGTTAGTTCTTTTTTATTGCTGAGTAGTATTTCATTGTGTGAATGTACAGTTTAGCCAGTCATCAGCTAAGGCACATTTGGATTGTTTCCAGATTTGGGTCTTTATAAATAGACACTGTAAACATTTGTACACCATTTTTTTTTTGTGCTAACATGTTTTCATTTCTCATTATGTGTACCAAAGCATGAGATTACTGAGTAGGATGATAGATCTATGTTCAACTTTTATAAGAAACTGCTGAGTCTTTTTCTAAAGTAGCTACACTGTTTGAAATTTCTATAGTATTTGTGAGGATATAAAGGTCTAGAATTAAAGTTACATCACATTATTTTATATCATTTCAATCAGATTACATGTTTCAGGTAGATTGAAAGTTGATTAAAGTTTTTCATTGGGTTGTTGTACCTCGGCTTCAGGTACTTTGTGAAGAAGAGAAAGAGGTGCAGTTGGGAGATAGAACCCATCTCAATGGGTTAAGCTTTTTATTTATGCATAGAACATTTTTTTTTCTCTTATCTGAAAATGATTAAAGTGAGTGTTTGGCTGCTTGGCAAGACTTCCCTGATATTCAGAGAAGATTACAGCAGCTTTACAAATAAGCTCAAAAAATCTACTGGGCCACATAGTGATTTCCCAGGCTATTCAGTGTTGTGGTGTTGATGGCATCTGATAATGTCATGTATTGAGAACCTGAAGACAGGCATATCTTTACAGGATAACATTACCAAGTTTTGTTCAAATCCTCAACCGCCCACTAATTGATTTTTTTTATCTTGTCATCTGACCTTTATCAGATTCTGATCATTGAAGATACATTGCTTGTAAGACTTCTTATCATCTAGATTTCTTATGGTTGAAATAGGAGATTAAGGCCTTGATTTTTACCTGGCCTTGGAACTTTGACCCTAATGAGAAGGATGTGTCTGTGTGCTATCTGGCTCTTACTGCAGTCAGCATCTTTTGTACTGTACAGAGAGATCAGTGCAAAGGCTCATAGGTTGAAGGCCTCACTTTTGTGTGGCCTGTTGTGGGCCAAGGTGATCTGTCTTTAAATCTGATCAGATGTCTGTCAAAAACAGGAAGAAAAAATGGATCAGTGACTTGTGGACCTTTGATGTCCCTTGGCAACCTTCAGGATACTATGGTAACCATATCAGCACTGTCACTTGGAAATTTGTGTAGTAACCAGGAGCTGGTAAAATGCAGCCCTTAAATAGGAATTAACTGAAGAATCCTGGTCAAGTAAAATGCTTGCCAAGGGCACAAAACCCAACAGAGATTTTTGTGTTTTGCTTACAATTTCACTTTAACAAAATAGAAAGGAGATGAGAAAACAAATGGAAAATGATTATTTTCTGCCTGGTTTTGCTTCAGGGGAATGTCAATTCACGTACCTGCCTCCCAGCTACAGTACTGTAAGCTGCCGGTCCCAGGGCTCTTCTCAAAGGTGCCACTGGAGGGGTTATAGTATCCTTGGGGGTGCTTATGTTGAAGGTTGATTTTACATTCTTCTTATGAATGTCATTTTGGACAGGGTGATAAAGATCAAGAAATATGATGTCCTGTGGTATTGAGATGAAGTAGTTTATTTTGTTTCCAGCTATGGATTTGACTGCAGGTGAACTTTTTAGAGCTGAGCTGTCAGAATGTGAGAGGAAAGAGAAGCTATAGGGAAAACAATCACAGGTTTTGATTGTACTGAATACCCTGGGGGCACCCAGCAGTTTTGTAACTGTTCACTCGGCATTAACCAAACCCACAGGATGCCTTTCCCTTTTATCGTCCAGTAAATTGTTTTCCCAGACAGCTAGTATTTGCAGCCCAAGTGAATTGTCCAACTTTGTTTACTCCGTGTTCCATGTGACCTGAAGAAAACCCAGTTGACAGACCCTGTAGATTAATTGGGGAAAGACAAATCAATGGAAATGTCTTTGGGCACTCATGTTAGGCATATGCAGAGTTCACAAAGCCAGACATTTTATCAGGCCAAAGAATACATTTACCAAGGCAAAGATTGCAGCTGACATGGATGTAGGGAGGAGAAACGCAGTAATAAAATAACCTGGCATGTAAATATGTTGATTTCATTTTTAAAAAGGCAAGTTGGTATGATGCAGAGAATATTGAGGATCAGAATACATATACTACACTAGGAAGATGTTCATAATTATCATTCGTAATAAATATTGTAACTAATATATTCATCTTGGTACTATCAGTGAAGCACCATTCCCTTCCTCCATATCTCTTACAATTTATGGTTTGCTAGATCACAGAAGCACTGAATATTCTACAAACTTCACTCCCCAGCCAAAGGAAGGCATGAAGATGAATCTGTGCCCCAGCTTCCGAAGTAATAGACTTGATTTGCACCTTGATTTCCAGAGCACTGATACTCACACACTGACAGATCCAGCATCGGGAAAAGGAGTGTAACTATTGATTAATTTTCCTCTTGCAAAAGCCTACTTCTGCTTTCTGACCAAGATTAGTGTAGAAATTTCCAAATTGTTTTGCAGCTTGAGCCCTCAAGTGTGTATTTAGGATGATTCCCCTTTAGTCCTATTATTATGGATGTTTTTCTTCTTCTGTCAAGTGTATTGGTGATGTCAGTGGGAATTGCCTACATTAAAAAAAAAATCTCTTTCATCCTGGAGAGATTATTTCTGAAGAAATTTCTTTTGTTTTTCCCTTTTTAAATTTTTGAGAGAAAATTTGTTAAGAAATAGAATAACACAGAAATGCTATCATGAAAAACTATGGTGCCCTTTCCGGACATTTCTTTCTAGTATTAGATGTGCTCAGGCAATTACTGGCTTGATGTAATAGTAATGGTAGTGATAATAATTCTTTTTTGTTGCTTGCTCACTTACATTACCTTTTTCCCTTCCTAAAGTGACACTTTATTTTAAGTATAAATCTTTGAACCTTAAAAATAATAGTTTTAAGCCTTAGTTTCTTGTCCTGTCAACTTAAGTAGTACATCTTGCCTGAGCTTGTTCAATGAAAATATTTATAATGCCTGTGGAAACAGAGCATGAAAATATTAATATCCCCTTTTTAAACATCTCATGTTTTGTGGATTGTCTGTTTCTTTTGAGTCAGGTGTCATATTTAATTACTTGGCCTTTCTCTTCGAAGCTTGTGTTTTGTTTCTAAGTGTGAGTAGTGAGCTTTTGTTACCCATCTATATTTAAGAAAGAGGCTGGGTCTTCATTTTCTTAATAGGTGGTGTGGGTTTCCCCTGCTGTTCTTTATGTAGATCCGATTTCCTGTTATTGCTGCCCGTGAATAGGAAGTCTGTGTGGAACCCTGATGCTATGTGAGGGACTTGTCATCTGGTAGTTTCACTTTAGGATCAACCAAGAGAGGGCTGTGTTTTAGTCAGAAGTTTATGTGGGTGTGGGGGGGTCCAAATGTCAGGGAGGGAATGCTTTACTCTTGTATTGGCACATGCTCCTAGTTCTTTCCAGACAGTTTTTATTTAACTTTCTATTTTGATCTAATTTTAGCTTTAGAGACAAGTTACAAAAATAATCCAGTTTCTGTATATCCCTCACCCAACTTCCTCTAAACTTAATGTCTTATCTAGGGTACAATTTCCAGGCAGTTTTAAAATTTTTTCATAGATAAAGTTCTCTAATATTTCCCCACAAGTACAAAGGGGTGGGTATTGAGCACAATGCATGGACCTAAGAAAACTAAGCCAGGGGTTCAGGGAGCAAGGGAAACCTGCAAGCCCACTGAACCTTGGGCAGATCTCGAATTCCTCTCTCTTTTTCAGCGTAATTTTAAATCCTAGTCTCTGTTGGAGCTGCCCAGTGAGCATGGACAGCTCATGATGAGTTACATGGACAGGCCAGCTTACTTCCACTTCCCATGTGCCCAGTTTTCTCCTTCATGTTCTAGAATTTTTACATTCTCACTTTGTATAGTCGGTTCTCTTCAGGGAGAAAAAACATGAAAGGCAGAAACAGAGATACAGAGAAAGACAGAGAGATATTGTTTCTAGCTCTCTCTTGTTATGATGGGGCATGCCAAAATCCTAGCAGATGTGTGAGAAATTCACAGAAGAGTTGGTGTTGCAGTCTTGATTCCCAAATCTACAGGGCAGGCTAGCAGGTTGGAAACTCAGGCAGGATTTCTATGTTAAGTTTTATTATTGTTATTATCATGGTAAGAACACAGCATGAGATTTACCCTCTTCACAAATTTTCAGTGTGCTATGTATTATTGCTGATTGTAGAATATAGTGTTATACTGTAGATCTCCAGGGCATGTTAATCTTATTTGACTAAAACTTTTTGCCCATTGATTAGTAATTCCTCATTTTCTATACTACAGTATTGAGGCAGAATTTCTTCTCTGGAATATGTAAGTGTTTGCCCTTAAGGCTTTGAGCTGCTTGGATGAGGCCTACTCACATTATGGAGAATAATTTGCCAGACTTAGCATCATCTGATTGTAAATGTTAATCACATCCACTGATACCTTCCCAGTAATATCTAGACTAGTATTTGACCCAATAACTGGGCACCATAGCTCAGCGAAGGTGATAAACCATCATGTGCTATATTTGCTGTCCTTGTGCTGACCTCCAGAAATTTGTTGAGAACCCAATTTTTAATGCAACTACCCCTTCTTAATGCAGGGATAGTCTTTTTGAGACTTAAAAAAAAATTCCAAAATTTGGCTCGAATTCATTTCTTTGCCTATACTCTAGACAAGTTCACCAGTATTAATCTTTAAGTATATGTACTATATTGTACTTATTTTGAATTTTTTACATACTCATCTTATTTGCTATGACCTATCTAAATGGAACTGTTTATTTTCCTACTTGTTTGGATCTAACTCCATACAATTTGAAATTTTTCTTTTAGTATTCATAGTATGACTTTAATTTTTAGAATAAGCAAAGATCTTTGAGAGCTTCTCCACCTCACCCCATAACACCTTGCACAATGCTTTGTCCAAATTAGGCACTCAGAAATTCTAATATTAAAGTTTTTGAAAATTATTTAGTTTTATATAATAATAACATAATTTAATATGAATCTTTAAAGATTTCAAATGTGTTAATTTCTGAGATTTTATTCATCGCTCACATTTGGTGGTGCCTGTGAGGTAGGGAGGTGGCAGGCATATTTAATCTCATTTTATAGACAGAACATTTGTGGTCTGTCTGAAATGTTTGATAATTTGCTTGAGGTCATATACCTTAGTTTCAAGCCAACTACAGACTCCAGATCTTCTGACACCTAATTCTGTGCTCATTATTTTGCATGTGTTACAATACACTGTACATATCCTTGGGGAATATTTGACAATGAGCATAGTTCTATAAATACTACTACAATGAGCATATTATATATTCTTGGAGTGGACTCACACAGGGCATTTTCTGCTAATGATTTAAAGCATGTCTCTCTTTTGTAAGAAGCCACGTTTCCTTGGACTATCCGTCTACCCCACTGTGTCCCTTGTATGTTGCATACCCAGGGACCAAAACAAGTCATGCATGAAAAATACTCCCAAGTTAAGTTTCTCTCCAGCCAACGTGTATACTATAAGAGTCAAATACTACTGTATATTTTCAGAACCAGAGCCTCCCAATCAGTCCTGAAAAGTCATCCATAAAAGCAACAACAACAAACCTGGTGTGGTGGTGCACTCCTGTAATCCCAGTGTTTGGGAGGCTGAGATAAGATGATCATTGCAAATTCGAGACCAGCCTGGGCTACAAAGTGAGGTCAAGGCCAGCCTGAACTGTCTCAGAAAGACAAAAACAAAAAACAAGAAACAAAACAAAGTGTGCTCTAGTGTCAATACGAAAGCATCAAATTAAACCAATCATATAATGCACTAATAGCACATTGAGCTCTACCCCTTCCTTCCATTACCTCCCAAGATAAATCATTTCAAAAATCAGGTTACAGTTTAATTAAATCGAATATCTAGATGAAAAGTAACAATGCCTCCATTAAAAGGGAGGGAAAGGCATTATTTCTGTGTAAGTATAGGCTCACTGTGTGTGTTTTCTCTTTCTTTGTTTTAGAACTACTTCATGTCTTAATTTGGCATGGCTTGTATCTGCATGTCCCCCCATGGCTTCATGCACTCACAGGTGGGGCTTTTCAGAGGTGACTGAATCTAGGGTGTGTATCCTGGGATTAAGTGTGTATGGCAACTAAATTAGTATAACATAATTCTGGGCTTGATAATGGGAAGCCCCACTTTGGGCATGGGTGGCACCACCATAGCCTGGATAGGATAAAAGGGAAAGGCAGGCTTGCTGCTGGCTGCATGCTGCTCACTGCCTTCTACTTGCCATACCATGGACTGTTTCTTCTCTGTAATTCCCCTTCACTATGCCACCCTGCCAGGGAACCAGCAAACTATGGACTGAAACCTTTACAGACTGTTAGCTGAAATAAACCTGTCCTCCTTTAACTTTGGGTGTTGAGTATTTTGTTTCAGTAACTAGAAAAGTAACTAAGACAGTCGCTTCAAAAGCAAAGAATATTCTCTAAAGCAAAGTTGCAGCTCCAAGAGTATCCACCATTGTTTATCTTTCAGTTAACTTCCTCTGACAGTGAATAGGGCGTTAATTTTCTCTTCAGATACCCAGATACCCCCACTTTTGGTTTTCCAATATTTCATTCCTTTCTTTTTTAACAGTAGGTTCTGGGGATTGAACCCAGGGCCTTCATACTGAGCTACATCCCCAGCCCTTTTTATTTTGAGACATAGTCTTACATAGTTTCTAAGCAGGCTGGGCTTGCTGAAACTTTTGATCCTCTTGCCTCAGCCTCCCAGAATACTAGGATTGTAGGCATGCATCACCATACCCAGCCTAGTTTTTCAGTTTTTCTGTATTTCTCTTTTTTGCGCAGGTCTGCCTCTGAGACCTTCCTGTCACCCTTGTAATTCCCACCTTTCCTCTGGAGTTGGGCCCACACTGTCAGCTTAAGTGCCTAACTAATCTTTGCTGCAGATTACCTATTATTCAGACCAGTTTCAAGCCAGGCCTCATATTATCCCACTTAGTTTGCCAGAGGTTTAAAGGGTTAAACAATCCTTCAAGTATTTCCAGTTGTCAGTCCTCTTCTTTCAGGGCAGAGGAGCATCCTCTGGGCTGCGAGTTCCTAACCTTGCGTCTGTGCCTTGACTTTTGGGACCTGTGAGTCCCCAGGAGTGGATGGCATGGTTATGTGAGTACAGTGCATTTTCTTGGGCAGAGACTTCATAGTTTTCCTCAGACCCTAAAAGGGAGCCATGACCCATGAATGTTGAAGAGCACAGCTGGCTCTCAGAGGCCTCACCCTGGGAACCCATGCTTGCCAGCTCCTTCTCTTTCTTCTCGAGGTCTGTGCTAGGCTCAGGCACTGACCCTGCAAGTCTTGGAGCTGCAGCCTGCTTCCAGCTGATTCCCTGTCTGCCCTTCTCACCTGACTCACAGAGCTGTGCCTCCTACACTGTCCCCATGGGTGCTTCCTGGATGCCCCTCACCTACTCTTTTCCACTTCTCCCTGTCCTGGCATAGAAGTTATTCCTGTCCTGATTTCCCAAGCACCTCTATCTGGTCGGTTTACTCTAGAGTTTTGTGTCTGAATGTAGAGTATCACTAGAAATTTTTCCTCAGCCCCATGTTCCCTCCTCAGTCTACCTGGTCCATCCCAGAGCCACTATCTTCTTTCAGGGGTAGCACTTTGCCTTCTCAGGGAATGGTGTACCTCAAAAGGCCAGTTGCCCATTCCCTGAGAAACCCTAACATTGTCTTTTCCCTAACCTCTAAAATCGCAAGACCCAACATCAACATTATACACTATCCCTCACCCCAATCCAATCCCCCTGCAAACAATAAGCAGCTTTTACCTTACTGCAGTCTGAGTTCTTTCTCTCTCTCTGCCCCCCTTCTCTCCCTCTCCCTTCTCTTCTTCCTCTGTCCTCTTTTTCTTCTTTGACAGTAGCGTCCACATTTTCTAATTCCTCAGTAATAGAATGAACAGGGAAATAGCCAACACTGATTACATACGAAGAAGATCAAGGAAGCTGGAGATAAGAAAACGCGAAACATAGACGCCCCCCTCCACATCCCGCCAAACCCTGTTTGGGTCTTTGCCTCTTTTTTGGGCCTCTCTTGAGAGATTCAATTGTATCCTGTGTTCCTTCTGATTGGCCTCCTGGGAGGAAGCAGGAGGAGCATAGTTGGAAAGTAGATTGAGGGATCTGGCTCTTTGACCCTATAAGCTTCAGTGTACTGAGCCCAGACTCATAAATCATAAGTTGGCAGGCATGGGTAGACTTGAGGCCCCCAGTAAACTGCTGTTCCAGTCCAAGGTTAGCTCCTGACAAGGTCTGTATTCTGAGCTTGCTGACACTTCTGATAGCCTTTGCTGATACTCAAAGGAAAGAATTCGAGCCCTGCCTTATTTAGATTCCTGCTCTAAGTCAGTTCTGAACTGCTTCATTGCAGTTTCTGACACATGATCCTGTGCTGAGGAAGGAACTAGCCTATGGCCTCACAGACTCACAGCAAAGCCTCATTATGGGCAGAGAGCCGCTAATTCCTGTCCTCAGACAGGGACAGAGGCACCATGGCACTGCCAGACCCTTGGCCCACTTCTTCCTTTCCCCTCCCTCCCTTCCCTTCCATTTACTTCTCATCCCTTCCTTCTACTCCTGAAGCCAACTTTTCAGAGGGAGTCACCTGTCCCATCATCAACTGAAAAACAATCAGCATGCTTGTGAAGCCAAAGCCAACTCCCTTTGGGACCTGTTGGAGTTGGATGTATGCTGTCCAGCTATACAGTTCCTCCATGAATTTCATAATCCAGTGCTTCTCTTGCAGAGAGGAGATAGATACATCATGACAAAGTGGACAGCTGAGCCCATGCTGCCTCCATTTACCTCCTACTTTGAAGAAACTAAGCAATATATAGTGTTGGACCAGGGCTGTGCACCTGTGTCAGATTAGTTGTCAGGTCCCCAGTATGGACAGCTAGCTAAGCCATTTCCTTTCAACAAAGGAGTCACACTACTGTAGGGCCTGTGGGACACAAACACAGCAATTTGTGGTTGTCACCTAGCCTTACTAGCAACACGACAAAGACAACTCAGAACAAGGTATCTCTATTTTACTCTACCCCACCCCCCATTTTTGGATAATTCTTTTGTGCCAAGCTCTCTGCTTTGTATTTTACATCTGATTTATCTAATAGAGCATTTCCTTGGAGGCCTGTTTATCCTGTGTTACAGATGAGAAAATTGAAGACAGAGAGTTCACATGCCCAGGGTATCACATCTAAACCTAAGCTGGATACTCAGAAGCTCCCATTTTTCCTGCTGCACGGTGCTCCTGTGGCAGCAGATAGACCCTGGGACTGCACCTTAGAATCATTTCTGGGTAGGCGGGGCCTAAAAATGATTAGGTCAGAATTTATGCAGGTGCAGCTCAGGAACCCTAGGGAAGAGCCTCAAAACAAGTTGTCTTTCTTTAGCCTGACTTACTGACAAGCATCTCCAGCCCAGTGTAAGTCCCACCAAAACCACTGGCCTCCTCCCTGTCCCCATCCCTCCCCTCAAGAGGGAGACTTTTATTTGCTGCAGTTTATCCAGGGAACAGCCATAGAGAAAGAGGCTTGGAGCAGGGAATGCGATGAGTAGCCATGTGGAAAGACTGGGGCAGGAAGCGCCACTAAGGATGAGATGAGAGGCAGGCAGGTGGCGAGAGAAGCCAACCAGACAGAATGGAGAACTGTGGTGAATGAGTCAGAATTGAATGAAGTAAAAATGACTAGGTTTTAAAGTTAATGTGGGCAGATGGTTTTATTGTTAACAAAAATGAGTAAATGAAAAATACTATTGTGTTGGAAAAGGATAATAGTGAAGTTATCTTGTGTACACAAGTTTGATGTACAGTAGTACTTCACATGGAGATGTCTACTAGCAAGTGAAAATTCGAGATGATAGACAACAGATTTTCTCAGTGTCCCAAGGATATTAAGATGTAATATGAACTGTCCATAAAAAAAGTAAAAAAAAAAAGTACCAAGAACAGTACTACCCATGTCCTCATAGACCATTCAGACAATGGCCTTGTGTGTTTGTGGCACTTGATTGCAATATATATGAATATGGGTCAACCTAGAAACCTAATGCTGGGCTAGAGTTACAGCTCAGCAGACAGCACTCTCCTGGCAAGCACAAGGTCATGAGTTTGATTCCCAGTACCAAAAAAAGAAACATAATGCTAAGTGAAAAGAACCTGGCCCTAAAGGCCATTTATTGTATCATACCATTTATATGAAATTTCCAGCACAGGCAAATATATAGAAAGTACATTAATGGTCTCCAGGGATTGATGAATGAGTGTGCAGGGAATGACTGCTATAGAGCTTCTTTTTGAGGTGATGAAAATGTTGAAAATTTATCATGGTAATGGTTGTACAACTCATGAATATACTAAAATCCACTTTAAGTGGATGAATTATAAAGTGTATAAATGATATCTCAATTTTCAAAATAAAGCAACATATACATATACTGCTCAAAATGTCATTATTTACTTCACTGAGAATAAAAATCCAAAAAAACTAATTCCAAATTATATTTAACCCCTATCACTTGGTATATTCAGGTACATGACTCCTTACGCAGGGAAAATATGCCTATTTGTTCAGTTCCCCTTCCTACATTATCTTAACTGTCAGTGCAGAAAATAAAAACCTATGACTTAGAAGGCAAGAAAGCAGTTTAAAGAATAACTACATGCTCCATTTAAAGACTATATTTATTTGCAGGAAAGGGAAAAACCCTTGTTGTATTGTTTGGTCTTTCTGAGAACCATTTGTTACTTGGCCTCTGTTTAGTGTTTAGGTTTTTATATATCTAGGAACTTAAAAAACTAGGATAGAAAAGGAGAGGTTGAACACAAATTCTTATACACTAAAATATAAATTTTATCTAGGTCGACAATTTTTCAACATTAAAAACACAGAAGTTTAGACAGTGGAACCAGGTTTAATGATCACCCCGTTGTCCTCATAACATGTAGGAAGTGGGTATTGAGTCTAAGTTAATCTGAAACTTGGGAGGGTGCAATGTACCAAGTTAAAATGATAGGAAAGGGAAGTGTTAACAAAAGTAAAAATTGCTGTTTGGAAACAACAGATATTTCACACACACACGCATGCACACACACATGCACACCTATGGGCATACCCCTAAATAGAGAACTTAAGTACTATAGCACTCAAGAAAAGTGTTCTCCTTGTGCAATTAAAAAGAGCATGCCTTGCAGCTCATGAAGAGCCATATTTCATTCCAAACATAATATGCACTACTGTCCACTCTGTTACTCTTGCCTTAGGTATCTAATGGCATACTTTTTTGTTGTTGTTTAGAGAAGACAATGTTGGAAAATTCTCAGTTTGCAGATACTATGTGGTGGGATGGAAATTTGGTACATGCACGAGCAAAAATCTCCCTTCACTAAAAACGTATCTGTCACCTCCAGTTGGAAGAGAAACTGTGTTTAGTATTATTTTCCTAAATCTTTCAAAGTCTATTAATATTCTGTATCCATTTTGCTAACATATTTAAAGAAATGAAGGCTCCAGGAAGCTTTTTACAAGTACAAGTCTTAGATCTGCAGCAAGAACTAATTTCTGGCGGTTTCAGGAGTACTATCTTGCTGAGTTATGCTTTTGCATGGCTTCTTCCGTCAAAAACCTCAGTTTGTGCTGTCCAGGACCTAAGTAGAGGACCTGAGATGTTGTTCATGTACCACAATAGTTGGGCCCTGGATGAATACAGATTTATTTGGTGTTTTGCACAGCCTTGCTTGAGTAACAGGAAAGAGGGCTCCCCTGGTAGGACAGCGACCGTTCTGCTGAGAAGCTTCTCTTCCCTGCTGGACAATGACTATCCAGAGTATCCTGAGCCGTAGTGATCCGTCACTGCTGGATGCTGATTTGTTGCCCTTCTGAAGCATATGCAATATAAGACAACATTCAGTGGGTTGTAGTTTTTTTGCAAATTCAGCAAAGTGCTGCACACTAACAGTCAGCTTGAAGAATGCTGAAGTCATGTGTCAGCGAGCACCAGGCTGATTTGCTGTGCAATAGAAAGCTCGACTGGCAGGGTAAGGGAGAAAGTCAGACACAACTGTTACCACCTGCTTTTGACTTTGAATCTGGGGCCATGGGCAGTATATTTCAAATTTATGGTGAGTCAGAAAACAATTTCAGCCTCTCTTTCACCTGCTTCCAAACCAAAGTGTTCAGTAAAGGTGCTAACAAGTGATAAAACCAGAAATAGTTTCACCTAAACTCTATAACCTTAAGCTGCCCGACTGAGCAGAAGATGGCTCTGGATATTCCCCAGATAAAATTTACATTGCAAACTTTAGTCCACAGGCCCACCCAGCCATGGATAATGTGTTTTATTTCGCTGTGCTGTGTTTTGAAAAATATTTGAGTGAGTTGTCAACATCTAAAACTCAGGAGATTCCATATGCAATCTGTTTCAGCTTCTCTGACAATCCCTAAGTTCCAAGCACCCTGGCCCCACCTGTTCAAGTGATAATGATGTGGTAAAGCTAAGGACCCACTCTTCCTTCTAGAGGGTCCAGATTTCCCACCTGGTTGTCCCAGTTCCCATTCAGTCCTCTTATTTCACTTTCATTCCCTACTAGCTCTGTAGAAAAGAAAGGTTTTAATGTAATAATTTTTTATTTGAATGTTCCCCCATATATTTTGATCACCCCATGTACACAAGAGTCCTAAAACTTAGTAAACAGGATTTTGCTTCCATTTCTAATAAGGAATAAAGACTACTTCAAACAGTTAGAAAGGTATGAGGAAAAGGACAGGTAAGTGGAAGACCAGTCACACAGATTTCTGATGCCACTCCCTCCTCCATGCTGCTGATACCCAGTTTCTTCAGCTGCTTAATGGAAAGTGAATAACCATCACCTATCATCTCATTTGGCATCCATTCACTCAATGAAATTTAGAGAGAACAGGTGACACTGAGGGTTCACAGCCTTCCACACTTAAATCTGCACTTAGGAATTCATTTTCCTCATCTGTACTATAAGGCTCATAATAATAAACACCTGTGTCGGCTCTATACTGACTACTCAATCATTGTGAGTTTGTATTTTTTTTAGTCAGGTACCAACTACTTGACAAGCTTGGTATTAGGCCTTGCAAATATAAAAACATAAGGTCCCTGTCCTAAAGAGCTTTGGTTTAGTTGATGAAGAAAATTTTTGTCTAGCAAATGGAGTCAATAGCATAAAAAACAGATTGTCAAGATGACTGCACTGTTTCTGAAACATAAATAGGTTTATGAGGCCACAGCCTGTTGTAACATTAAATTAAGAAACATTTTATGTGCAACAGATGACCAAGGTAACAACAGTTTTCAACAATGAGATTCTTTTTATTGGCGTTCCACAATAAGCTTTTAAACTGGAGGTCCTCAAAGTTTGGAAGGTCATCCCATTGATAGCTGAGTCAGAGCCCTGTCCCCAGAAAAATGTGTGCACACACTGGCTTGGCTGGCGTTCTAGGTATTTGGGAGCCTGAAGCCCATCCATGGGACCAACTCCATTTTGTTCCTCACTGGCTGCTCACATAGAATGCTCAAGCAGGTTCCCAGAAGAGATGGCAGTTACAGAGAGAAGATGCACAGAGAAACAAAGCAGCATACATGCAGGGTATGGGCTGAGTTTTATAGAGGTGAAATGGACAGTAAAGGGAGTTGTTTTTTCTTCAGTCAGACTTTATTGATACATTTTAGATACACATGAGGATCACATTCATCATAGAGAATTTGTACCTGTACTGGATATAACTTGATTCTTTTTCTTTCTCACTCCCCTATCTTCAGCCCCTTCTCCCCTCCCCATTTACAAAGGCTTTGTTTCCATTTTTTCTTCTTGTCTCACTTTTTTTACTTTTCCCTTCTTTCCTTTCCCCCTCTCCCTCCTTTGTTCCCTCCCCATTTGAACATTTTCTTCCTATTTCACAATAGCTAATACACATTTTTTTATTTTAAAGAGAATAAAACCAAATAAAATAAAACAGAACAAAGTCAATTTGAGCAGAATAATGAAAGTGATGCAGGACTTCAAAACAAGGTAATAGAAAATCAACAATCGCTACCATAATGCCTCTTGTTTTCTTCAAAATAGCTGTCTATACTATCAAACATAATAAAATAAAACAAAAGAAAACAGAATAAAACCAATCAAAACAGAAAAATGGAAGCATTACAGGGCTTTAAAACCATATAATAGGAAATCAACAATGCTACCTTCAAATAGGTAAATCTTGCTATCTTCAAAATAGCTGCCCATACCATCAGACATAATAAAATCAAACAAAACAAGACAGAATAAAACCAAACCTAACAAAACAGTGAAAATGATACAAGAATTCAAAACAAGATAATAGGAATTTAATAGGTAACCACCTTCCTATAAAAGGAATTTTTAATGAGAAAAGAGTTTTTTCTTTTTCCAAATATAGCAAATAATCCTGTAACAACTCTTGTAGTGAAAGCTAGTACTTGATATATCTGACAAGTCTATAATTGTAGCCACTGTGGCACATGTAAAGTTCTGGAATTATCTTCTGTCTTGCAACTCTCAATTTTTTTCCTAAGTCACCATGTGAATATGATAAGGAATCTTAATATTTACAAAGCGGACCACTGCTTCTGCATGGGGTTTGCTTTGGCTCATTGCTCTTTTCTCATGTACTCTAGTCTTTTCCCAGTCTTCAGCCTTCAAGTCCCAATATTGCAGTGAGTTGATTCCACATCAGACCAGATTATCTGTGGTGATCCATATGGGACTGGGCCCTCTCCAGCCAGCCTCTCTCCTTCACCCTCTCTGACCTTTAGGTTGAATGCAGCACTTTTTCACATTCCCTTCAAAACAAGCCCAATACTAAAATCTTAAGAAATAAGCAGTTTAACTCACTGAGAGTTTGTCAGAGTGAGAAAACTTTACACATATGGGAAAAACATCACCTTACACACTGTTCAGCTGTCAAAGGTCAGCCCCTCATCTTTCTGCTTTACTCACCCACCTCCATGCAGTTTCACTCTGTAGTGTGCACTCTCTAATTCAGAGAAGTTAGCTCTCTCAGCTGCTCACTCTTGATTCCTCATACCTGTAACTGAATATTGCCTTGGGTTGTGAGACAGCCTCTGTGCTGAGGAGGACAATTTTATTCATACCCCACGAAACACAACAAGCCCTCCTAAGTATTCGTGATATTTGTGATAGACTTGAGAAGAGGTTTAAGTAAAAAATGTATCAACTCCCCATCCCCACCCTCAGATATCTTTGCTCTTCACTGAATGCACTGAGGGCCACCTTGATGTTCAAGCATGTAAATCATCTCTCATTTTTTGAATGGCTACATAGTGTTCCTTTGGATACATGCAACCTGATGTGTTAGCCATTCCTGGACATTCGTCTGATTTTATTTCCCTGTTACAAACAATGCTATGTTCAAACTGATATTGCACACTTATGGGAGTATGACTGGAGTTTAAATTTCTTGAATTGGTATTTCTGTGTCATGAATATGTGCATTATAACATTTAGTAGATATTGCTGTCAGAAATTTGTATTCTAGCCAACTGTGTAGAAGAAATGCTGTTTCGTTTTACCATGACTTTCCTTGTTTTGTATGTTTATTCATATCCCATCTTGATTCAGAGGGCTTAAGGTGGTTGGCAAGGAAATATAAATTAAAGATAGAAGAGACAGAAAGGTAAAAACAAAAGTAAAGACATAATAGACTAGCGATTAAGATCATTTTAGCAATTAATTCAAGTTCATTCTGTGCCATAGGCAACCTTCATGTTGGCACCCAAAATAAAGTTTTCTGGCACCCAAAATAAAGAGGGGAAGCAGATAAACTATAGAACCTAAAAACAGCCATTTTTGGGACCTCATATAAAGGACACTGTGCAGTGTGACAGTGTTCTCAGCAGTGTAACCTAATGTCATCCTCACCACATCCCTTTATCATCCCCTGTGCCTCAAACTCAAAACATGTTGCCCAAGAACACAGTTCTGTCTTCAGTCATACACACACTGATTGTGTGGGGTGGGGAACACTCTGGCCAAGATTGATAAACCACTCCCTGCCTGCCAGTGTGGCCAGATAGCAAGACAGAGCAGGCATCTTCATTCATATATGTAGACCTTACTTTTTCCTAAAAGCTCCTAAAAATTGCCTTGGTAGGTGGGACCAGAAGCAAATCTGGGATCTGCAGATGGGAACCAGGTCAGGACAGCACTTCCAAGCAGGACCTATGGGCCGCCTGCTAGGTGAGTGGGCAGTGTGACAGAGGGATGTGCTCTTCTTGCTGCCCAGGGTCTTAGGCATGGATCCCCAGAGTGGGTAAGGAACCAGAAGCCAACTGTGCAGCTGCAGATGCCTGAGAGTGAGCTCCCAAAAGAGCATGGGGTATTTTAGCTCCTGACCCCAGAGAGAGGAGACAAGAAGCCAGAGTGAGCTAAGCAGGGTGGAGAAACTTAGCTAATCAGCTGCCACAGGTGTGGGATGGGCAGTGTGCAATAAGAGCATGTAAGGTGGCCTACACAGATAGAAAGGAAATAGAAAGAGGTTGAGTGCCTGGTCAGTGACTCTGCAAAGAAACCGAGTTTGCCCAAAGCTGGGATAGCAGAGCAGAAGACCAAGTAGCAGAGAAACTGAGATAGCTCAACTTGGACCTGGATATGAAATTAGAGCAAACTAACAAGAAAAGTTCACAATTCCTGGGTCAGGACTGGGAACATGTAGAGCAAAACTGATTGATTCATGGAACCCTCTGTCTCCAGATTCCACTGAGCTGTGTATAATTCTGTTTTCAAGGTTCTCTGCACTGTAGTATAGCGTGTCTTATAAAATTTATCACAAATTGGGTGGAGGAGTAAGAACATGTGCCTCAGCTCCATGAATACAAGGCAACTATCCCCCTTTGTCATTCCCTGGATAATAGTAGGGAAAGGACCGTGGAAGAAGCATTTCTTAAGCATCACCCTGGGAAGCCAGCAGAGACACAGGGATGAAAGAGCAGCAGGCAGCTATAAAGGAGTAAAAGCAACCAGAAGAGTCATGAGGACAGACCTGTGGGGAATATGGCATGGAAAGCGGAGAAAATGAGGTTCATTTTCTAGTTAGAGAAGATCGCTATATTCAGAGGGCTTTCCATTTGTTTGATTTTTTTTACTATGTCCATGTGATGGTTTAAGTTTTGAAGCACCATGGGTTTTATCCAGTACAGTTCTGTTTTTTATCTTCTCCAACACAGAACCTGGCCCACTGCTTACAAACCTACTGCCCTTTGTATCAGTTGGCTAACAGATTCTGCTTTTACTATAACCTGAAAGAATGGCGTCCTTGTTCTCACATCTTGCATCCCTCCTAGATGTCAATGAGGAGCTTTGTATTGCATTGGTAGAATGCGGCTGCTGAGGACCTAGAAATACAACTTTAAAAATAATTTGAACTTACATATGGAAACCATGGAATATAATAGTACAATTTGAACATTAGAATATCACACTGTACTTAAAATAGATTTTATGAGGGCTGGAAGTTTGGCTCAGTGGCTTAAGTGCCTGGCTGGCAGCCGTGAGGTTGTGAGTTTGATTCCCGGTGCCACAAAAAAATATATAAATAAAATAAAATAAAATAAAATAGATTTTATGATGAATGTTAGCCAGATACTTTCAGCTGCTGCATGCAAGTCCCATAGCTTTTCATTAAGACTTTTTAAGTCATAGATAAAATTAATTTATTATAAAAGAAATGCTCACAGCATGATTTGATATGTAAAAAAAGAAGAGAAGAGTCTTAACTTACAAAACAAGGCAGTTTTCTAAACAGCCACAGTTTCTGTAACTTTAGTGTGGGGATCTGAAATCTTGGCCAAGACTCCCTGAAATCTGTTTTAAAGCGAGTTCATCAGTTGAACAGTACTGCAAGGTCCTACCTTTGATCAGTATAGTGATTTTAATTTCAAAACCTCTAAGTGAGGTTCTTAGTCATTTCCTTGATAACAGGAAAGCTGAACAAAATACAAGGGCAGTAGTGTTAAGGAAAGATTGTTTTTCTCTCTGCCTCTATCTAGAGAACATTGCCAAAATATAGAGGAAGAAAGAAGAAGGCTTCTTTGGTGAAAGAACAAAAGTCAGAGCATACTGGTGAGACTTATACCTTCTACCGTGGTTTTCTCCAGAATTCCCACACACACACCTTAATTAGGTATAGCGTTACTGGGGAAGATGGGATCCAGGGATCTGGACCATCATTCCTAGCCATCAGACCCTAATGGGACAGGGAGAATTACTCTTCACTAACTCTTCATTCTGGGCTCCCTACCTCGAAAAATAATAACTTCTGTTTAGTATTATGGAAACAAAGTGTGTGTGTCTCAGTGATATCCTTTAGCCTCCAAATCATACATATATATATATATATATATATATATATATGTAAATATATATGTAATAATATATATGTAACAAATACATATATTTGTCAGTGGAGGAAACTGAACCCAGGGCTTTGCCAGGCAAGTGCTCTACCATTGAGAAAACATCCTCAGCCCTTAATTAGTGTTTTTAAATACTGTCCTTTTCTGCCATCACCTTAGGCAGTTTATGTAGTAATGAGCTGAAAAAAAAAGTTTGTATGTTCTGACACAGTTTACAGTACTGTAATTGGTCCGGAGGAGTCCATCCATACACATTTTTTTTCCTAGCACCACAGAACTAGGTGGGGACATTACAAACAATTTACCAAAAGAAACAAGAGAGATTTGCTTGAAACGCTCTCTGCCACCTTCTCTACTCCTAAGATTGTCTGCTTTAGCATTTAACTAGGTGAGAGTCTCAGAAATGAATGAGTCAAGAACAGTACGGCCCAGGGGCTGCCATGGTTGTAGGCACATCCCCCATGAAGCCTTACTTCAGATTTGCTCCACCTGAAAGGAGCCCCTAAGAGTTAGGATTCCATGGACTGTGCTTGGCGCTCCACAGACCACAGGCTGCAGAATGTATTTACTGGGTTAGTGTGACCCAGCACTCAAGCATGTGGATACAGGGTGTGCAGAACACCCACAGTGGCCCAATGGAACTATGCAGGTCAGGTTTTGAAACAGCAACCACAATTATTTAGAAGGGCGTTTGGAATTCATGGAGAGATTGGTTTCATTTTCAACAATGTTTATTTTGCACCAGTAGAAGACAATGAGTATTGATTACACTTTTATTCTAACTTTGGTGCTTCTCAATGGAGACATCTGCCATGTCATTTTCCAGGGAGATGAACTAGGTTCTGTAACCAGGTATATGGCAAAAATAATGAGCTTAAAAAAATACTGAAGTTGTAAGTCAAAATCGAACGTGAGAATATGAGACTATGAGGAGAGAGAACATTTGCCTGCAAGGCAAAAAGGAGACAGAGGATTTTAAAACTGGTAAGTTATGTGATGTAGAGAAGTAGGTACATAGTTTTGATTGGGTATGGGATGAGATGTTATTTATAAATTATGCAGAAAAAAATTTTCCTCATTGCTGGAAGAATTGATGTTGATCACTGTGTAAGAATTTGGGGGAATAGTTTTTAAAGTTTTTACATCCTTTCTCAATATCTAGCATCTAGACGTTGGACCTCCTTCCCCCAAGATCCAGATGCTTTTTTCTCCATTTGAACTAGAGACCAGTGAGAATACACTCAAGCATGTAGTTGCAAAAGCCTCTGTCTCATTTTGCTTAGTTTCTGACAGCAACCACGCAAAGTGAAACCTTATAGGATGTAAGAGGTGGTGGTATGGCAGTCCTGGGTGAGAAGGATATGCTGAAAGCTCTCAATTAATGAATGGCATCAGCACTTTTCATGTTGAATGGCACGTACAGGCGTGGGTGAGACAAGCAGGAAGAGAAGAAAAAGAATGTATCTTGTTAATTGACCTAATTTCACCTCCACCCTTATAACTACACATGACGTGTAAGACATAACCTCCTTTAATTTCATCACACTACCTCTCCCAGAGAGGACACACAATAGTAATTATAAATGGTGATTGTGAGTAAAGAGAGATTTTGCTCCTATTCTTGCCATTATTTCTTTTATGAACTTTAGGGAAAGCTGATGTGGCACTCACTTCTTGGGTTTTGGGGGTGACTTTTTGAATTATTTTTTTTTCTTTTAGTCATTTAATTTTAAGCAGTTAAGCTCTATACTCCAAACAGAGTGCAAATCCTATCCATTGTATTTCTAACTGTGTATTATAAACGTTGGACTCTCTGAAAGCAGCAATGGTAATGGCGTAACCAGTGTGAATAATGAAAGCTTTTGATCTGGGAAAGGTAAAAATGAAAAGACCTGTTCAGAATTGCAGAGCTAGGGAGTCTGGCAGTTTTTCCTTATATTTTTCAGTGATAGACAAATTGTTAGATACCACATATATAATTTATCAGTAATTGCTCTGATTTACCTCCTCAGTCTTAAGTTGCCAGTTTCCTGAGATCAGCTATTCTGTACCCATAAAACAGGAGTCATGTGGTAATTTAACGAAGTAGCTAGCCAGTCAAGATGATTTCTGTGCAAATGCAGTTATTGCCATTGTAATTTAGAAAACTAGGGGAAGAATAACAGTGTGAAATTTCATAGAAGCCCAGTAACTAGTATCACTCACTAGAATTAAAATACTACACACTCATTTTCCTGTGGTGGACATATGCATACTAAGATAACTGACTTTCCTTGGGGTTGTGTTGCAGTCTATCTTAAAGAAAACACGTCTCCCCTGGAGTGCTGCAAGTGCTGCTGGGTGCTTTTTTTTATCCATTCCATGGTTGATGGGCACTTGGGTTGTTTCCAAGATTTGGCTATTACAAATTGTGCTGCTACAAACATGGGTGCATGTATATCACCATGGTATGATGTTTTTAATTCTTCTGGGAAGATACCCAGAAGGGGAATAGCTGGGTCATATGGGACCTCCAATCCTAGCTTTTTTTGTGGAATCTGCACACTGATTTCCACAGTGGTTGCACCAGTCTACACTCGCACCAACAGTGGAGAAGGGTTCTTTTTCCCACAGCCCCTCCAGCATTTGTTATTGGTTGATTTCTTGATAATAGTCATTCTTTCTGGAGTGAAAAGGAATTTCAGTGTTTTAATTTGCATCTCTCAAGTGATCAATGATAACATTTTTTTGTGTATTTATTTGCCATTTCTACTTCTTCATCTGAGAAATGTATATTCATTTCAGATGTCCATTTTTTGATTGAGTCTTTAAATTTGGGGAGGTCTGATTTTTTTGAGTTCTTTATATATTCTAGATATTAGTCCTTTGAGGAACAGCTGGCAAAATTTTTTCCCACACTGTGGGTTATCTCTTCACTCTATTGGTGGTTTCTTCTATGCAAAAGCTTTTTAAAGATAAGATGAGATCCCAATTGTCAATTCTTTGTCATAGTTCCTGTGCAAATGGAATTTTGTTCATAAAGTCTTTGCCCACACCAAAGTCTTCAAGAGTTCTACTTATTCTATTTTTTAGCAGATTTAGTGTTTCTGTCTTAATATTAGATCTTTGATCCATTTTTATTTTAGTTCAATGCACAGTGAGAGATGTAGGTCAAGTTTTAATCTTTGGCACGTGGAGTGCCAGTTTCTCCAGTACCATTTATTAAAGAGACTATCTTTCTTCCAATGAAGGTTTTTGGATCCTTTGTCAAAGATAAAGTGACTGAGTATGTTTGGAGTTGTTTCTGTATCTTCTAACCTGAGGAACACACTTAACATTTAGTTTTCATATTTGAATTCATGGTCTTGGAAATGGCACAAAGTAGGAAAATGAAGCTTTTCTTTTTTTTTATTTTAAAGAGAATAAAACAAAACAAAACAGAATAAAGCAAATCAGAACAGAACAATGCAAGTGATACAGGACTTCAAAACAAGACAACAGGAAATCAACAATGGTTACCATAATGGCTCTAATTTTCTTCAAAATAGCTGTCCATACCATCACATGCAATAAAATCAAACAAAACAAAACAGAATAAAACCAATCAAAACAAAGGAATGAAAGCATTACAGGACTTCAAAACAAGATAATAGAAAATCAACAATGGCAACCATAATGTCTCTTGTTTTCTTCAAAATAGCTGTCCACACCATTATACATAACAAAGTCAAATAAAACAAAACAGCATAAAACCAATCAAAAGAATGAAAGCATTATAGGACTTTGAAACAAGGTAATAGGAAACCACCAATGGCCAACATAATGTCTTGTTTTCTTCAAAATAGCTGTCCATACCATCACACATAACAGAATCAAATAAAACAAAACACAATAAAACCAATAAAAACAGAAGAATAAAAGCATTATAGGACTTCAAAGCAAAATGATAGGAAATCAACAGTGGCCACCATAATGTCTTGTTTTCTTCAAAATAGCTGTCCATACCATCACACATAACAAAATCAAACAAAACAAAACAAAAGAATAAAAGCATTATAGGACTTTGAAATAAGATAATAGGGAATCAACAATGATCACCATAATACATCCTGCTATCTTCAAAATAGCTGCCCATGCCATCAGACACAGTAAAATGTAACAAAACAAGCAGAATAAAACCAAACCTAGCAAAATTATGAAAATGATACAAGAATTCAAAACAAGATAATAGGAAATTAACAGTGGTTACCCCTTTCCCTTTTTAGATGTTTCCTCCCCTATCACTTTCATAATATCTATTGTGCTTTTTGGTTAACACTAACTCCTTCAGTTTTTTATGGTAGGGAGATAACTCGGTGTTCACCCATGTGAGTACAAACCATTTCACCCATGAGCATGATCTCCAGTTGCATCTGTTTGCCTACAAGACCCTCAAGATTATTCTACTTTATAGCTGGGTAGCTTTCCATTATATGAAAATACCATATCTTTCTTATACACTCTGCTGTTGATGGGCAAGTTATCCTTGCTTTTTTCTGGTCTCCTGTCGTGTGGAACAATTGTTTTCTCTCCTTTGATTTTCAGTCTATGAATTTCCTTTCAAGTTAAATGTGTTTCTTGTATACAGTATATTGATGGATCTTGCTTCTTGCTCCACTCTCCCTATGTTTCTTTTTATTGGTGAATCGAGGCCATCTACATTAATGGTTACAATCGGCATGCATTGGTTCATCTCTGCCATGCTATCCTCCTGCTGCTAGCCCTCCACTTTTCCCCTTCCTTCAATTGCCTGTCCTGTTTGGTGATCCTCCTCTGCTGCCATTCCAGGAACCATGGTCATCTTTACCTCTCTCTAGAATATTCTTCAGCACTCTCTGTAGGGTTGGTTTGGTGGTCATGAATTCCTTCAGTTGTTTTTTATCATGGAAGTATCTTATTTTTCCATCAATTTTGAAAGATCGTTTTGTAGGGGACATCAATCTGGGTTGGAAGTTGTTTTCTTTCAGGATTTGAAGCACTTCACTCCAATCTCTTCTTGATTTGATGGTTTATGTTGAGAAGTCTGCCATGATTCTGATTGGTTTTCCTTTATAGGTGATCTGATTCTTTTCTTTAACAGCTTTAATAGTCTGTTTTTGTGCTGAATTTCTGGGATCTTGATTATTATATGTCTGAGTGTAATTTTATTTTGGTTATGGCTAGTTGGAGTTCTGTATGCCTCACTTGTCTATATACCAGATCCTTTTCCCATGTTTAGGAACTTTTCTGTTATTACTTCTGTAAATAGTCTTTTTATTTCATTTGTGTTGACCCCTGCCTCTTCACTGATGCCTATCACTCTTAAATTATTTTTCTTTGTGTCATCTTGTAGCCATTGAATTGTTATTTCCTGGTTCCTTTTATTTTTAAGAGCTCTTTCCTTTCATGATCGCTAGCTACAACCCTGTCTTCAAGGTCTGAAATTCTATCTTCACTCTCTTTCTAGTGGTTTTGCCAGCATTTGATCAACTTTTTAATTTCCTGGATAGCTGTTTCAGTCTGTTTCATGCATTGTAAATCCTTCCTATATTGTTTATTCAAGGTTTCCATCATTTCCCTATGCTCCTCTTTTTATCTATATCTTCTTTAGATATGCTCAGCAATTCTTTCATTATGTTTGTGATTTCTTCTTTTACCTGAGATGTTATTTCTGATCTGATTACTTTTACAGTCTCATGAGGTTGTCTCTTTACTTCATTTACTGCTCAGAGATTTCAGGTGTGTGACTTCCATTTTCTTCCATGAATGTATCTCCCAGACTTGTTCTGTGTGGGCTGGAGGTCTGAGATTGCCATTTGCTCCTTTATGTTAACATTCTCCTGTGTTCCTCTCAACAAGCAGGTTGTGAGGTCCCAGGCACTTCCTATATTGGCTGCCCCTCCATGGTGTAGGGAAATGGGATAGGCACATGGGTTTCTCTGAACCCAAGTTCCCAGAGAGGTATCAGGGTGTGGGGCAGGCTACTCCAGACCTGAACAGCTACACTGAGTTTTCTCCAATGGCCAGAGGTATGTGGTGGCGGGGCTACTTCTTCTCTCAGTCTGAGTCTCTACACCAGGACTCCCCACATGGTGGCAGGCACACAGGGGTGTGTTTGTCTGATTCTCCCAGTGGGCACTGGTTGCCCAAAGGAAGCAAGGGTCTCCAATGGCGGCCTGCAGCACAGGGGTCATATTTGGCTGCATCTCCCCGCCCTTGCTGGCTGCCCACAGGAAGTAAGCCTTCTAACTCTGGTGGCAGGTGCACAGGGGCAGGTCTTGTTCATGAAAATGAAGTTTGTAACTGAATTTTGAGAAAATTGGATGTAGAGGTGACAAAATAAATGCAGATTGCTCTCAACAATTTTGGAAAGTCACTGTTGCCCAACTCAACTGGCAACCATCCTGGGACTGATAAAATTCCTTTGAAGTTCATCAGAATTTAACTTGGCTCAATCTGTCAAAGTCAGAGACACATGTCTCGAGAGTACCATCTGGCCACAGGTCAAATACATTATTGCAAATATAATATTCCTGAGTAGCATTCCTTTTTTTTTCAAATTGAAATTTTAGAAGTTTGTCATAGTAAATGACACATTTCCATTAATCTCCCTTAAAACCTATCAGAGTAGATACTATTATCATTACCATTTTACAGATGAGGTAGGGTAACTCACCAAGCTAGTAAGTGGCAGAGATAGATTTAGTTCAAGTCATCTAGCTGTAGAGCATCTCATAGGTGCTATAGTATGCTGGCTGACATGTGTTTGGTTTGCTTTGATTTGGTTTGGGGTTTTTTTGAGACAGGGTCTCGCTATGCAGTTCAGACTGCCCTTGAACTCACTGTGTATTCCATGCTGGCCTCAAGCTCAATGACCCTCCTACCTCAGTCTCCCAAGTATTGGCATTATAGACTTCTGCTACCACTCACAGTGCATGTTATATTTGTAAGATAAAACCCATGGAAGAAATTTTGAGCTCACATCAAGTTAGCTTGAGGTATGTCTCCCCAAACCTCAGGAGTTTTACAAATAATTTCTTGCCATTTGAGCTCCTCTGGGTAAGCATTTGAGGAATGGTCTTTGGTGGACACCTCTATATAAGAAGCAGAGGCAAAAATACTGGTTGCCCTGCTTTTTTTTTCTTTTTTCTCGATGGGAGACATAGGTGAAATTTTCTCATCTACATCTTGCAGAAATAGGAACCAAATTTTAGAGAAAGGCAGCCACTTGTCTAAGGATACATACCATAGGTACATAAAAGAAACTTATCACCAGGCTGTTGCTCTCAGCCAGTGCTATTTCCTCTGAAAGGCCACATTTTCACCTGGCTTCATCTGCCGTAGTCCATGTATGCTATTATAACAAAGTGCCATAGTCTGGGTGGCTCATAAACAGCAAAAATCAGCCAGGAGCAATTGTACCTGCCTGTAAGCCCAGTTAGTAGGCTGAGGCAGGAGGATTGTAAGTTCCAGGTCAACCTGAGAAATTTAGCAAGACTTTATCTCAAAAAATAAAATAAGAAAGCCTGGGACTGTAGCTCAGTGGTAGAGCATTTGCCTCCCGAGTAGCATTACTATGCACAGCTGATGTTCACATGCACTGTAGCAAGATCAAATAAAAAAGGCAAAGATAATCTCATAATAATTTTGTTGAAATCAAGATACTTTCCTAAGTGATCAAATGACTTTTGGGAAAAGACCATAATCCTGAAAACTTAAATGTGACCATCAATGATTGGAAATTTTAACACAATTTGGAAGCCACACTTATCCACCTGTTGACTCCCCTGTTAGCATATTCATCACCAGTCAGTGTCACTAGATGAGTTTCCTGCCTTCATGTTTGCTGGATGTTCAGTTAGCACTAAGGCAGGTTGGGCTGTCCATGTATATCTCAAGTAGTGTTGCTCAAAGTGTGGTCATAGGGCCAACATCATCTACAATCAGCTGGAGATACAGATTCATGGCTTCACCAGCCTTCCATAGCAGAGTCTTTGGGGACAGGACCCAAGAATCTGAGCCAATAAATACATGAAAAAGTGTTAAATATTACTAGCCATTCAAGAAATGCAAATTAAAGCAACACTGAGATTCTATCTCACTCCAGAAAGAATGGCTACCATCAAGAAATAAACCAATAACAAATGCTGACAAGACTGTGGGGAGAAAGAAACCCTTCTCCATTGTTGAGACTGTAAACTGATACCACCACTATGGAAATTACTATGAAGATGCCTCAAAAAACTAAAAATAGAAATTCTATTTGACCCCGCTATTTTCCTTCTAGTTATCTTCCCCAAAGAGTTAAAGACATTAAACCACAGTGATGTATACATACCCATCTTTATAGCAGAGAAATTTATGCTAACTAAATCTTGGAAACAGCCTATAAGACCATTAACAGATGAATGGATAAATAAAATGTGGTATTTATATACAATAGAGTGCTACCCTGCCATAAAAAAGGATAAATTTGAGTCATTTGTAGAAAAATGGATGTACTTTGAGACAATAACATTAAGTGAGGTAACTCAGACACACAAACTTAAATATCACATCATTTCTTCTATGTGAAAAATTCTCTCTATATAAAGTATGAAATAAAGACAGAAGATAGGAAAAAAGAGAGAAAGGAAAAAAGTTATTGTCCGGCATGGAAGTATATAGAAGTATAACTTAGTATAATTGTCTTACATGTTTTATGTTCTTTGGCCTGTTAGTCTGGTTTTTCTATCTGTATATATGATAATTAACTTTATAAGGTCTTATAAGATTAATAAATGAATCTGATGCTGGAAAAATAGAGGGTGGAGAGAAGGGAAAAATAATTGAAATGTGTTATGTAGGTTATTATGGTTAATACATTGTGTGAACTTGAGAAGTTTAGAAGTTTAACTGACTCAGCAAGGAGCCAGGATCCTTACTTTGTAAATATCCTCATCATGTGCAAGGGGTGGTCACGGAGGTGGTATGAGTGCTACACCCACCCTGGAGTGGGGGTGCGGGGGGGGGAGAGGTAGCGGTGTGCGGGTGACCTGTGTACAATATAAGGGAGGAGAAGAGGCTAGCTCTCCCTCCTTTTGCTCTGGCTGCTGCCTTGAAGTATTGCCCCAGTGCCATGCCACCCTGCCTGGCAGCCAGCTGATTATGGACTGAAACCTCCAAAAACTAAGCTAAATAAACCTTTCCTTCCTTAATTTTGGGTGTCGGGTGTTTTGTCCCAGCAACCAGAGTAAAGTAACCAAGGCATACATGAAACAATTCCCTACAGTGAATATAATCATTATGTACTGCAAGCATGTACTAATAAAAGTTTTTTAAGAATCTTAAATTTTACAAATTCTGAAGCTGATTCTAATGCTCTCTCAAGTTTGAGAGCCAGTAGCCTCTGCATCTCTAGAACCAACTGTCAACCAATAATTGATGGTTGATGATGGTTGGTAATCTTTTTCCAGATGAAAAAACATGGCCATGCCTGCCATCCTTTCTTGGTGGGAAACTAGGTCCTAGGTGCTGATTTTTGTTTCATTTTCTCCACAACACTTCCCAGAACCAGACTTAGAACTACGGGAAACCATACATTAAAAAATGTCCTAAGATAACAGCCTGTAGTCTTAAACTTGGAATTGTGAGAAGCTTCCCATAAACATGTATGGACTAATTTGTTTGTTGGTATTATGAGTTTGCCACATACCAAATACTAATGCACAGTTTTCTAGAATCAGCTATGACATCTCAGCTATCTGCCATATAGGAAAAGCAAACAACAACAAACAGACAGTAGACCAAAAGTGGCCTCTGATCAGTCAATACATGTCACAAAACTGCACCAAAACTCATACTTTCCCCCTAAACTCTGGGAGGCTGTTAAAATATACTAATTCATACTCCCCAAAACTAGTTTTCCCCTGGAAGTATATGAGAAGTCTTAAATATTCACGTGTACATGACCTAAATGTAAGAGCTAAAACTATAGCACTTTTAGAAGAAATCACAGTGTAAATCTTCATGATCTTGAATTGGGCAATGGTTTCTTAGACATGTCACCTAGCGTACAAGCAATAAAAGGAAAAAAAATTTTTTGTGCTTCAAAGAACACTATCAAGATAAGTAGAAACACACCACATGAGTTGGTAGAAAATATTTGCATATTATTTATCTGGAAAGAATCTAGTAAGAGAAACTCTTACAACTCAACAGTTAAAAAAAGTTCAATTAAATACTGACAAAAGATTTGAAAAGATGTTTCTTCAAAGATATAGAGATGCCCAATAGCACATGTAAAGATACTGCACATTATTAGACATTAGCGAAATGCAAATTAAAACCACAGGGAGAGGCTACTTCACATCTGCTAGCATGACTAGACTAAGAAAGATGAACAACAATTGTTGACGAGAATTTAGAGAAATTGGAACCCTCTTGTATGATTGGTGAAAATGTAAAGTGCTATAACTACTTTGGAAAACAGTTTGGCAGTTCCTCAAAAAGCTGAATAATGATGAATTTGTGACCCAGCAATTTCACTGAAAATAAAAGGCATATAGCCATTACCCAGTGGAAATGAAAACACATTCCTACCAAAACTTGTGCAAGAACATTCATAGCAGCATTATTCATAATAGCTAAAAAGTGGAAATGACCCTCCTAGATGGAAAAACACAATGTAATATATTTCTCCAGTGAGATACTGCTTTCCCATAAAAAGACACAGAGAACTGATATGCATTATAACATGGATGTCCTCTAAAACCATTATGCTGAGGGAAAGAAACAGGACAGTAAAGGCCATATTTGCATTTATAAGAAATGTCCAAAACAGGCAGTCATAGAGACAGAAAAGTTGATTACTGGCTGCAAGGCCTGGGGGAAAGAAACAATGAGTGGCTGCTGACATTGATAATGCCTTCGAAATAAATAATGGTGATTATTGCACAACATTTGAAATGCTAAAAATCACTGAATTGTACTCTTTAAAAGAGTAAATCTTATGAAATATGAATTATATCTCATTTTTTAAAAACATGCAGCAAGTTAGATCTACATTTTGGGGTCCTAGTTTGCCAACCCTAATTTGAGATTTAAAAAAAAAGTCAAAACAGGTAGATGAAAAAGATGAACAAAAGTGTAGTGGTTCATCATACTATTTTCTCTACTTTTGTGTATATCTAAGCATACACAAACATTTCTATAATTTTTTAATGATGTATATTGAGTTAGATATTAAAATCACCAAAGATGGGCCTGGCATCTGTCATTTTGGTAAGTTTCCAGTCAATTCTTTTGAAATCAATCAATTGCTACTTTGAAATCAATGATCGTGGACCACTGCTCTATGTTTAATTCTGTTAATTTGATTATCTAGCAGGTCAGAGGGAAGGAGATCAACTCCAGCAGGAAGACAGGCAATAGTAAGGAAGAGGCTGTGGTCAACTTAAGAGAAAAACAGAAAAAGAGTAAAAAACAATACAAGACCTTTGAAAGTTCAGCAGTCTGAGGCCATTTGGCTTAGAAGCAAACAACCCTATGCTGTAACAAACTTCAAAGTCATCACTGTTTACTGAACAGCAGGACTTGATATTTTGATGATGACCCAGCATGCAAAGAAGACTAAATTAAATCAGCGACTTTTACTTAAGGTGTATGGAAGTAGATAACAATTTTAGAAAATATCTAGGAAACCTGAAGGCAGGTCAGATGTTTTAAAAATTCTTAATAGGCTGGAGATTTAGTTCAGTGGCATGAGGTCATGAGTTCGATAGCCATTACAAAAAAAAAAATCTTAATAGTTTCGTTTTAAAGTCTTCTAATTTTTCACTTGATTTTATAAACAAAAAAAAATCTACTTTGAAACTAAGGAAAATCTACTTTGAAACTAAGGAAAAATAACAGAATATAAACTTCCTTTCTAAAATAAGCATTAGATTCAGGAAACATTCTGAGGAAGAAAAACTAAAATGCAAAAGCTTGTGTTTTTAATGCATATCTTCCTCTAAGCTACAATCTTTTTAAAATCAACTTTATTAAGGTATAACTTACTTGTAATAAAATATTTTAGGCATATCAGTTTATACTTGTGACAAATGTATTAATTGATGTAGCCACCATTCCAATTAACATATAGAACATTTTCACCTCTACAGAATTCTGTGCTCCTTTGCAGTTAGTTCTCCAGCCCAACACCCATTTTGCCCCAAGAATTCTGATGTGGCTTCTGTCACCATTGATTAGTTTTGCCTCAAGAATTTTGTATAAACAGACTGTATATTCTCTTGTCCAGCATCTTTGTTTTAGCATATCTATCAGCCACACTCATGTTGTTGCATGTTCTTAGTGTTTCCTTCTATTCTACCACTGAGCAGGAGTCACTACATGAATATATCACAAATTATTTATTCACGTACCTGTTGCTTCTATTTGTATGAATGAAAATATGTATGTAAGTCTATAGGCACACATTTTCATTTCTCTTAGATCAACACATAATGCTAGATTGTTGTTCAATATATGTTTAAATTTGTAAGAAAATAACAAACTTTTTTCTCCAGTAGTTGCAATATTTTGTATTTCCACCAACAATGTATAAGAGTACCAGTTAAAAAGTCCATAAACTTAACTCAAAAGTTAGCAAAGAGAAAATTTTTCTTTGCCTTATATGTATCAAAATCTTCCTCCATATGTTTTAAGCTATTTTAAAGCTTCAATCAATAATTAATATTATGCTGTCAATATCTCAACTAAAGTGTTAAGCACAAGGTATTTTTTACTGATAGCTAAAAACTGTTTCTAAAACAGCATTTATTTTCCTTTCTAGTAAGTAGGAAACAAATATGAACAAGTCCTGGACCATTCAACTTCTGGGGGTTTCTATGGTTACTCCTGTGAATGCCCACCTAGTGGAAGTCGGCATTTGTGTTCATGAGAGAGGAGCAGTATACTGCAGTGATAATGAGCTCCACCTTGAAAGGTGGTCAGATCAATGTGAGAATTTTGGCTTCTTTCCATAGGCCCATTCTGTAACTTACAGAACTTTAGTTTCTTTACCTGTAATCTGGAAAGTAAGGGGTCATAATTATTCATATCTCACATGATTGTTAAGAAGAAAATGAGCTCATTTATGTAAAATCTTTGACAATGTCCCTGATTGTATTTATTGTTCAAAACATAGAAGCTTTGAAAGAGACATGTTTCAATACATTTAAAACAAGATCATCATAAGGTACATAGAGATGTGTTCTATGATGTAAATTTTCTCTTCTGTTTTCTTTGACCTAACTTATGTTCTCTTCCCCTTGGGAGTCAGCAAGCTCTCATTCCATTAGCTTCCAATAAGTCCTATCTTCCCCTCAAGTTATTCCTCCCTACCCTCCACTCCTGTTGGTCTGGCTAGTATGAATAGGAGTGTGATCCTTCTCTTACCACCTTCCACCATAGCCCACTTCCTCAAAGACCTGAACCCCAAACTGGCCTTTCCATGTGGCTCTCTGCCTCAGCTGTATTAGCTAATCTCACACCAAAACATCCTGCTTTTTAGGAGCTGGCCTTAACCTCCCACATGCTCTGGAGATTTACAAACTCCTGGGCTGAGTGATAAAAATACGTCTGGTACTTGGATCCCAGACTAGGCTGTAAAATCTCTCTTACATCTTTTCTCTTGAAAAAAAACCATTGTAGGACAGTAGGAAGAAATTCACTGACTCAGATCTTAAAATTCCAGAAAGTTACTTTAAGTTTAATTTTCCAAAGACATGTACCACAAGAAAAGGAAGTTGCCCAGACTTAGGCTTTCCATTTAAAGACCATTTTGTAAATGCTTCTCTTTGCCCCTGCACCTAGGCCCTTTACAGAATAGCCAGTATTGCTTTTCCCAAGCTGCTGAATCTGTAGACATGTAAATCTGTTAAGAAGCATATAAATCATACCAGTTATTTAAGACCAACCAGGGAAACCCAGGTTGAAGTAGCCCTATGACATCAAACTTCAGTTGAACACCCCATCAAGGCAACTCTTACTACCCTCACCTTTATGTATACTGTACTATTTGATTCATGGAGTGAGTTCCACCTTCAGGCCAAGGACAGATAAAACATAAAAAAAGGGAAAATGTGAATGTTTGGTCTTGTTTTTCATTTCCTTTTTAAATGTAGCAATTTTTTTTTCCTTTTAACAGTTAGCAGTAACTTTACCCTGGAGAATGTTGACAAGTCTTTCAAAATAGGTCAAATCTATTGTGGCTTATATGGATATTATAATTAATACTATCTGGGCTTATCCTAAAAAATAGCATATATAATGTATAATTGGTTTATCTTTACAGAAGAATTACATTATTTTAGGGTACCTTGTTTGTGAAAAAGTATATTGTCAAAATTCAGGTGTTTCTTCTCTTAACTGTAATTCCTCAAAATATTTTTGTAATAATTCATAAAATGTTTCCCTTTCAAATAGACAGTCATAAGACCATTCATTCTTTGCTTACTTGTTTTATAAGCAAAATAAAGAGGGTTAGAAAACAGTAGCAGCCTACTGGGTGCTTACTATGTACCATACATTGGGCTAACATTACATACATTTTCTGGGTAATGCTCACAACATAGCATAAACAACAGTTGATGCCATTATTATCTTAATTTTGTGTATAAGGAAGCTAAAGTTTAGAGAACATCAACTTTTACTCAGTTATGTGGGCAGAAAAAATCTTTTGTTACTAAAAAATTTAAAATGGGGCCAGTAATGAGTATCTTATTTGTATTCCTGTTGCTATTACTGAAAGAAAATATATTGATATATATGTGTGTGTGCATATTATATATTATATATATAAGCAGTATATATAATTATTATTGGGTAATGTTAGACTGGAAGGGAACTACCATGAAACATTTTTCAAGAAACCAAGAAACACAGAAGTGAAATGGGGACATAGTCAGTTAATTGAATTTCAGGCTCAATCAGCATATATATGTATGTGTGTATGTCAGCTGTAAACACAAGTTCACTGAACGTTTTGGCAGTTTGTCCAAAACTTCCTTCCCTGAGTTATCACTCTGAAAACCTGTCATGTTGATTTCATAGACCCATGCTTGGTTCTTCACTTAATGTTGCCTACCCAACTCTGTATTACTACAAGGAAATCCACTGCATATTCATACTGAGTTTCGCACATGCCTGTTGGTTTACGTTGTGAATGAGCAACCATGATAGCTTCAGTGTTGTCACTTACAAGCCTGTTCATATAATTGTGTAGTGGCGTCACTGACGTTGTGACATGATGAGTAATATTCTTCTTTGTGTTTATATTTAGCAGTGCTTGTTAATTATGTGATTATAGGTGTAAACAAGCTCCACCCAAAGTAGCACAATTGACTCAGTGGTTGCCTGGGGACAGGTTACCCAATGCTATTGCACTCTGAAATGAAAATACCCAGTTTAGACAACTTTATTATGACTATAAATTGAGCTTCTTACCATTACCACTTCAAGCCAAATTATGTATGTTTGATGAGGCATAATTTCTTGTTAGACCTGGAGAATACCAGGGCAGACTACATCATGATGGAATTATAATTTGAATTTTAATCAAGTTTCATTTATTCTCTAATACTAGCTAATGAAATAAATGCAATGCTGTAGCTATGCAAGTGGATAGAGGACAACACAAGACCAAAAAATGAACAAATTATACTGCTTATTATAAATATTTTATAATAGGATGTATAACTCTTGACATTTTTTCTGACCTTTCCGTGAACGCTCCATCAGCTTTATGTTTGGTCACTTCTGAAAGACAGATGTCTGGCTCTGAGTTTTCACATCTCTGGGTTTAACACACACACTGAATTCTGTTCTCTGATGAGTCTCTGAAATTGTATTTTGATGAACTCTATGTAAACTCCACATGTGGATCAGTGTTCCTTCTTTCTGACAAAGAGAGTATGGTGAAGCCTTTCCAAATAAATGTCATTAGTGTAGTGCAAAAGGAATTCAGTGTGAAGGATTTTAGTTTGTTTGGTTCTGCTTGTATTTCTTTCTTCCTTTAGCATATCCAGGTTTCAAATGTTTGAAGTAAATACTAGAAGAGATGTCACCGCCTTCATGAACTCATAGCTTCCATTGCCTCTAGCTCATCATCCTTTTTTACTAACCACACTGTCCATTACAAGAGAGTGATATAAATAATAAAAACACCAAGTTACCTGAACAACAAATCATTTTTCCTTCCTCTTAGCCACTTTTGATTCATGCCAGTGAGTACTTAGCTTATAACCAGTGTTTTATTGTTTGGTCATTTTTATAAATCATAACTCTGTATTTGAGTTTTTGAACAATTAGAGTTGCATAAGGGTTAAGGAGTCAGATAGACTAAGCCAGGGGAAACAAGGTGATATAATTTTGAATATTAATACTCTGATGTTTGTTACACTGTCAGATTGTTCTTTTTTTCATGTATGAAAAATGGCAAAATATTGCTATAACTGACTTGGGGGCCTGGAAATATATCATTTTTCTAAAGTATTTAAGTCATCAAAACAGTAGCAAGAGGTCAGTGACTAGTATTGCTTTATAACTGGAGGCAGATTAGAAAAAGACTTTAGATTTGTTTTTCAAAACATTTCCATGGGGGAAAATATTAATAAAATTAATAAAAAAATTAAAAAGAAAAGTTTTAGAGTTTGCATAAAATAAGCAGAAATAAGATTTATGCTCTGCCTCTGGAAGGGTATTGAATATCATTTCACCTTACAAATATTGATACAACTGTCATATTTTTTTCACATTGTGACAATTTTGAGGTTTTTTCACTTGAAACATTGTGACTATTAAACTAATCTTTACTCATGATTTATACAGCTTTACTCAAAACTCTAGAATAAAATTAATAAAACATGTCAATGGAGAGAATGGTGGCGATTAAACAATTTGATGGACAATGTCTTAAGTGAACGGTACTACTTATGCCAACTTAGTTTACAGAAATTTTCTATTTAAGATACAAAAATTCTTAGAACTACTTGAAAACTGTATAAATTAATTTTCTTGCCAGTTTACTCCAAAAGGAACTGAAGTCAGGCAGGACCAAACAATTATTGGGTCACCTTACACTTTCAAAGGTAATTAGCAAGGAATATCACCATAGCTAGATGTCATAGTCCACCAAAACTCTCACTGAGACCCATCCTGATTCAATTTGTATGTCCATTTGTTCTTGCTGTTTTCTCAGAGGACCTCTTACAGTGTAACCGAGTACCCTCTGTGGTACTGTAACTAAGCAATAACCTAGGAGACAAAGGTACACTGGTAATTAGTCCAAGGAAGCAGTGCTGTTTGGAATACCAAGCAAAGCGACCCGTTAGTTACTGAGTTGTTTTCCACGGAGATGAAGTAATCACAGCTTTCAGAATGCACAGAGGAGGACAGGGAGCAGGAGAGAGCTGGCTCTTCAGTGGCACCCTGACAGATGGAACAGACTCACAGTCACTAACTTCCCCACCAGGAAGAGGATCATGGCAAGTGAGATACTGAAGCCAGGACTTCAGAGAAACTGAAAGCTGGAGAGTAGAGTGTGAGACAACAGCAGCACACACTCCTGTTTTGAAAACAGTAGCACTTCAGGAACATGCAGCACCTGCCAGCGGGGGACTGGGGAAGGCAGAAGACTTGCCTGACACAGAAAAATGTTACTTGCCTGTTTCCCCAAGTGCAGTGGGAGTGCTGTGCTTGTGGGACATTCAGTGTGCCACAGATGCCTGATAAGAGGCTTCCATGCAAGAGGGCCCAGCACTCCCTTGCTGGGGACAGCAGAGAGCAGGGAGACCTGGGACTGCATCTGGTACTTTGATCAGAAAGTGAAGTTCTGGGAGAGGAGGAATGGAGACCAGTACCCAGGTGAGAGGGCTTCTGGCACTGTACCGGGCAAGGGAAGCCCTCTGCCCTAAGCAGAGAGTGGCCAAGCACTATGACCTGTGGGCAGAGCGGGACCCACTGTGGAGGAGTCACAGGTAGCAACCCTGGAGACACAGGAGAGAGGAGTGATTTAGCAATGCCAGAACCGGGCACTCTGCTGTTGCTTCCTCAAACACTGGAAAGACCTGAGATGGCATGAGGTCCTCCTCATCACCCAGTATCCAGCAAAAGAGCCTCTCTGCTGAGCTGGGGGCTACACCAAGTTCCCCAGGTGAGTCGAAGAGTGTAGCTCTTAAACAGAGACAGAGGACCATGGGTTGAGGGATGTAAAGCAGCACCTGGGTCAAAGGGCTTCTGGCAATGTACCAGGCAAGGAAGGCTTGTGGAGGGATGATGTGGAGCGAGGCAGGACTGGCCCAGTTAAGGGGACAGGAGTGGGAGGTAACTCACGGAAGTTGACAGAGAACTGCATGTCTGGCAAACTACACCACATCTGCTTTTCCCCAAATCAACTGAGGCGATTGGATTTTGGAACAGTGATGGAGGCCTGCAATTGACCAAGCTTAGGAGCACAGCTGTCAGCTGGGAGGCAGATCCGGAGAGATCAGCAGTCCTCACTGCTTCTGGACAGGTAGTCAGGCATTCCACAGAGGGAAACTGCTTGGCTGCTCACAATCAGATTATGACTCCAGTGTAAAGGGAGCTATGTGGACACTCTGAGTTAATGCTAGAGCAACTCTGTGGCATATGTTTTATTTGTTTCTTTGCTTGTGTTTTTGTTCGCTTGCTTGTTTATGTGGTCTGGGTTTTCTTTTTTCTTTTGTCTGGTTCTTAATGCTTTGTTGGTATTGTTTTTCATTTTACTTTATTTTTAAGTTTTTCTCATTTGTCCTGCTCTCTTTTGGGCTTTCTTCTTATTTATTTATACTTTCTTTCCTGCCTGTTCTTTCTTATCCTGTCCTCATTTTCTTATCTCCTTGTCTTCCCTCCTCTTCATCTGTCATGCAACAGATAGATAACAAGTGCCTAAATGTGTTGTTTAACTTAAATAATACCACTCAAGAGCATGTCAGGGTAACCTTTAACAAGATTGTACTTAGAGAATCCAAACAAAACTAATTACAAATATATTAACAGACTTCAACAATCTCATAATTTCCCTCAATCTGTAACTGCAGTTCTATCCTTATGTGTTCCTACTCCAGCCTCTACAAATATTCTCTCAAAGTCCCTCAACACTAGTCCTTTACACTAGCTATAAAAATAATTCCAGTGGAGTCTGACCTCCTGTCTACTTTTCACCTATTGACATTTCTTGTACCCTCCCTCTCTTCTTATTGACTTACCCCTTCTTTTTCCCCTTGCTGTTTCTTTTCTGCCATCCACATTATAGACTAACAGCAAATAGCAGTATAATATAGTCTATAAAGACATTGATAAAAGGGTTAAATTATCAAAACACATTTTAATATTCATGATTGATATATAGTTAGCTCTGCTGATGGTGTTATGATTAGTAGAAATTGTCTCCTTACAACACAGTGCCTAGGGCCAACCCACTTAAACTGAAGAACTTGAAGTGGATACTTCTTGACAAATCCAAGATCACATCTCTGGAAAATGGAACTAACTAAAGAGATTTTTCGTACCAGCAATAGATTCTCTTCATTCTGTTTGACCTTAACCCTCAGCACACACGTGCACACACACACAGACACGCACAAAACATGCAAAAACAAGGCAACACTCAGGAGGCTGAGGCAGGAGGATTGTTGCAAGTTTGAGACCAACCTGGGTAAAAGGTGACACCAAGGTCAGCCTGAACTGCATAGTGAGATCCTGTCTCAAAAAACAAACAAAACAAAACAAAAAAAAAGAGGCAACAAAATGCCTTCCAAAACTCCCAGTTCCCCTGCAAAAAGATCCAAGGGGCACTAATAAGAGAGGAAGCCAAGCACCAAAAGGGAGAATTGTATGAAATGATCAATGAGGAAGCAAAAAAACTTGGCCAGTTCAAAGATGATATAACAAAATAGATAGTGGAATTAAAAGACAACCTGATCAAGCCATTTAAATAAGAGACAAATTTAAAAAATTAGAAGGACTAACCAAAACCATTCATAACATGAGCAACACATTTACCAAAGAAATAGGGTCCATGAAAAGAAACCAAGGCCAGGTGTCATGGAGCATGCCTGTCATCTCAGCACTCAGGAGGCTGAGGCAGGAGGATCGCCATGAGTTCAAAGCTAGCCTGGGTTACACGGTAAGTTTAAGACCAGCCTGAATTAAAGAGTGAGACCCTGTCTCAAAAAGAAAAAAGAAAATAAAAGGTGCCAAACAGAAGTCCTGGAGATAAAGAATTATATTAAGTATTTGAGGGGCAGAAGCCACCAGTGCAAGGAGAGAATGTCATATCTGGAAGGAATAGATGACATTCAAGACCGTATAATCAGAGATACTTTAAAAACAATAAGAGAGCAAGGGAAATTGATCCAATAGCTACTAGATGGTGCAAAGAAGACTAATCGAAGATTAATTGGCATTAAAGAAAAATCAGAGTACAGTAAGTATGTAGTTAAAAAAAATCTGTTTACAGAGATCATAGCAGAAAAGTTTCCAAGTATGGGAAAAGAATTCAACATACAAGTAAGTAAGACGTCCAGAATCCCAAATAGTTATGACAAGAGAAGAAACTCCCCACAGCACATCATAATCAAAATAGCAAGAAGTCCAACACAAGAACAGACTCCTGTCAGACAAAAGTAAAAAAATCACTTACAAAGCTTAACCCATTAGGATTACAGGAGACTTCTCAACACAAGCTCTAAAGATCAGGAGAACTTGGAGTGAAGTTTAAAGTCCTAAAAGAAAACAACTTTCTATGTAGACTAATGTACCCTACAAAACTATCTTTCAAAATTGATGGATGAATAAGGACATTGCATGATAAAGTGTACCTTAAGAAATATGACCACCAAACCGCTAATCCAAAACAAAACATAACAAACCTCTGAGGATATCCTAGACAGAGATAACAAAGCCCAAAATGCCCAAAAGTCTCATGGAATGAATACAAAAAGCAGGAACAGTTAAAGAAAGGGAAAAATAAGGAACTCACAACAGAAAAATAATGCACTGACAGGAATGTCAGTATCTTTCAGTAATAACTCATGATAAATGACCTCACATCCCTCAATTAAAAGACAAATTAGCAGACTGGATCCAAAAACAAAACCCAGTTGTTTACTGCATATTAGAGACATATCAAATCAAAAAAGACTTTCATAGTAAAAATATCAAAAGATGAAGAATAATACTCTGTGTATCAGGACCCTGAAATCAACCAGGGGTAACAATGTTATTCTCAGATAAAGTGAACTTCAAACTAAAACTGATCAGAAGACACAATAAAGGTCACTGCATATTAGTTATGGGAACAATTAACAGGAAGGGATATCAATCGTAGATATATTCACCAAATATAGTGCATGCAACTTCATAAAAGAAACACTATTGAACTTAAAGGATCAAATACACACTAACACAGTACCTCACTTTCACAAACAGAACAACTAGAAAAAAATCAGCAAAGAAATATCAGAGCTGAATCACATTATTGAACAAATGGCTTTAATAGCTATGTACACAGTGTTCTACCCTAGCACAACAAAATATGCATTATTCTCAGCAGAACATGGAGCTTTCTCCAAAATAGACCATATACTGGCCCGTAGAACTTGCTTAAATGAATACAAAAGAATCAAAATTATCACATGCATATTATCAGATCGTAATTGCAGAAAGTAGAAATCAATGGCAAAAGAAACCACAGAAATTTTGCAAGCACCTGGACATTAAATAACACACTCTTAATAATCAGTGAGTCACAAAAGAAATTAAGGAAAAAATTAAACAAGTCCCAGAATCAAACAATATTGCAGTGAAACATATGAGGACCTATGGAACACAAAGAAAATAATCCTAACAGAGAAGTTTATTGCTACAAATTCCCACATTAGAAAAATACAATGAACCCAAATAACCTACTGATGCACTTTAAGGTCCCAGAAAAACAAGAACATCTAAATCCAAACATAGTAAAAGCAAGTGACTCATAAAGATCAGAGTGGAAATTAATGAAATTGAGACAAAAAATATGAAGAATCAATGCATGAAAAAGCTAGTTCTTTGGAAGAATAAACACAATAAATGAACCCCTAGCCAATCTTACAAAACAAAAAGAAAAAGGAAAAAAAAGTAAAGCAATTAGAAATAAAAAAGGCAAAATCACAATAGACACCACTGTAATCGGGAGGATTATCAGTAAATACGGTACTTTGGAAACCTGTACTCCAACAAGTAGGAAACCTAGAAGAAATGAACAGATTCATTAACGCATACGAATTACCAAAACTTAACCAAGAAAATATAAAGAGCCCAAGTGATCCAGTAACAGGCAATAAAATTGAAGCCATAATAAAAATCCTGCTAAAAATTGTCCAGAACTGAACAGATTCACTGATGAATTCTACAAGAACTTCTGGGAAGATGTATAACACCAACAATTTTCATATTCTTCATTGAAATTAAAAAGGGAAGGAGAAGTGCTAGATTCATTCCTGCAAGCTAGCATTATCCTAATTATACAACCAGACAAGGACCCATCTAAAAAAAGAAAACTATTGGCCAATCTCTTTCATGAGTATAAATACAAAAAGCCTCAACAAAATACTGGCAAATCAAATGCAACATATTATGAAAATGACCATGCATCATGACCAAGTAGGCTTCATCCCAGGAATGCAAGGGTGGTTCAACATATGCAATGTACCACATTCATAGACTAGGTGCAATGTACCACATATACAGAAGCAAAGACAAAACTTACATGATCATCTCAATAGATGCAAAAAAAAAAAAAAACTTTCATAAAATTCAGTATCTGTTCATGATAAAAAAAAAACGAAAAAAGCTATAAAAGGGCCTTATCTCAATCTGATAAATGCCATTTATGACAGACCCACTGCCATAATCAAATTAAATCAGAAAAAACTGAAATATTTTTCTCTAAAATCAGGAACAAGATAAGGATGTCCTGTTCAATATAGTACTTGAACTTTAGTAGAGCAGTCAGGCAAAAGAAAAAGATAAGAGGATATGTATAGGAAAGGAAGGAAACAAACTATTCTTATTTGCACATGACATGATACTTTACTTTGGAAATCCAAAATTTCCACCAAATGCCTCAAACATTCAGCACTGTAACAGAATACAAAATCAATATAAAAAATCAATTGCATTCCTGTATACCAATAATGAACTCACAGAGAAAGGAATTAGGAAAATGATACCACCCACGAGAATTGACCTATCCAAGGAAGTGAAAAAGGCTTTATAATAAAAACACTGAAGAGGGAAGTAGAGGAAGACATCAGAAAATGAACAGAGAGGCCGTGTTCCTAGGTAGGCAAAATCAATATTGTCATATTGATCATACTATTAAACCAGATACATAGTTTTAATGCAATTCCAATCAAAATGCCAATATCATTTCTCTAGATACAGCAAAAACAATCCTAGTATAAATAGAAGAGACCCAGAATAGCAAAAGCAATCCTGGCCAATAAAACAAAGCAAAAGGGGTCACAATTCTAGATTTCAAGCTGTATTACAAAGCTACAATGATAAAAGCAGCATAGTACTGGCACAAAAATGGCATGCAAATCACTGGAACAAAATAGGAGAAGCACAAACAACCCCAAGCATGAAAAGTCATCTGATCCTTGACAAAGTGACCAAAAGCATATTCTGGAGGAAAGATAGACTTTAACAAATGGTGCCAAAAAATATTGGTTACACAGATGCAGAAGATTGACTCTATACCCCTATCTCTCACCATGCATTAAAATAAAATCAAAATGTATCAAAGGCATTGATATTAAGCAGAAACACTTAGTCTGCTTTAAGATAAAATAGGTAGGAGACTTCCTCCAAGATGGCCGCCTAGATAACACTGTGACAGGGAGGCTCCCTGAATATACCATCAAAATGCTGGAATATAAACTAATATAATAACAGAGAGAAGGAAAAAAGAGGAAGATGGGTCCTCTGGACCCAAGGAGAATCTAAAATGAGAACTGTAGCCCACAGAAAGAGTAAAAGAATGAAATAAAGGCGGAGACCAGCAGCACTTCTGTCCAGAGCTGAATCCAATCAGCGCTGCGACCCAAGCTGAGAAGGTACGATCCGGGTGCTCTTGATACGCGGTGGAGTTGCCGGTAGAACTGCTGCAGTGTGGCTGGACAGCAGAGACAACGGTCGACCGTGGAGTGAGGTGGTCGTGAGCGGGCGAGTGAGTGAACCCGGCAGCCCCCAGCCCCCCACCCCCAAGGGAGAGCGAGGGACAGCCATCTTGAGACTGGAACTGCATCTAATTAGGCACGGTTCCTGGAAGGCCGTGGCGCGGGTGCCCTGGGGGTGATAGAGGAGGTTTGGCGGACGGCCCTGTACGGTTTACCAGACAGCGGCCCCATCCTCTCGCGCACTGCAGTAGACATTCGCAGAGCAGAAACAGGCTTGGGAGAGGCAGTGGACCAACACGGCCTCACTAGTGAGCCCAGGAAAATGCCAAGACGGAAAGGCAGAGGGCGCTCTCCGGACTCCGATACAAGCAGAACCGATTCTGGGGACACTAATGCTGAACTGGTCGGGAGTCCAAAAATTAAACTCTCAGAGGAGTTGACAACAGAAGTGGGGAGACAACTCCACAAAGCTATGAAAGAAATTAAAGCAGCACTGTTAACCCAACTGAGAATTGAAATGAAACTCATAATCGGGGAATCGCTAAGCGCCTCTAAAGGAAACATAGCAGGAAAGGTGGAGGATGAAAAATAAAAGGAAATTGAGAATAAAACAAATAAAGAATTAGAACACATTAATCAGATTCAGAGAGACTATCAGGACATCAAAGACTCCAATAAAAGTTGGCAGAACCACTTGAAGGAAACTAAGGATAGACTTTCGTATCTGGAAGAAAGAATGAAAACTTGGGAAAAAGAAAGGAGAGACTTTCTCAAGATAATTAGAAATCTGGAAGTGGCAGTGCAATGGCTGCAAGACCACCCAAGGAAACATAACTTACGAATAAAAGGTGTGAGTGAAAAAGCAGGGGTCAATACAAACCAAATTAAAAGACTATTTACAGAAATAATTTCAGAAAACTTCCCAAGCATGGGAACAGGAAGAGACTTTCAGATAACTGAAGCATATAGAACTCCAGCTAAACTTGACCAAAACAGGCCTCCACCCAGACATATAATAATCAAGATTCCAGAAATCAACACAAAAACATGATATTAAAAGCTATTAGAGAAAAGAGACAGATTACCTACAGAGGAAGGCCCATCAGAATCACGACAGACTTCTCAACGCAAACCATCAGGTCAAGAAGAGCTTGGAGTGAAATATTTCAAACCCTGAAGGAAAATAACTTCCAACCCAGATTAATGTACCCTGCAAAATTATCTTTTAAAATCAACGGAGAAACAAGATACTTCCACTACAAAGAACAACTAAAAGAATTTATGACAATGGAGCCAACTCTACAGAGAATACTGAAGGACATTCTAGTGAGAGATAAAGAAGTCCACTGCTCCAGAAAAAGAGACAGAGAGATACCACCGAGCAGGGCAGACAAATGAATAATCCATTAACGGGATTTAAGTCCAGTATTGTTTTCAATGAGCTGTTTAGTTTAATCCTATTCAACCTTGATCGGCCTATCTTCATCATAAATGATGACAAAGACAGCTATTGTAAAGATAGCAAAGTTTATAAGGGTAGCCTTCAGTGATATATGATCACCCTGCTTCAAAACCAGGTATTACTTTCACTGCTCTGTTCTGAGGGATTTTAACCTATTTTAATATGATTGTGTTACAACAGATGATATAGGCATCTGCCTTGAAACTAACATGAGGCATCATAGAAATCAATGCTACATTACTATGTATTCCCCCCATTATCTTATCTGTTATTGGTTTTTCAGTACTATCTCGTTTGACTATATTTGGCCAATTGGTAAGGACATTTAGTTAGAAGACAATAACAGGTACTACAAGGGGAACTGAGGAAGGAAGGTATGAAAAAAAAAGACATAGTTTTATATAAAGGTATCCATAAGATAGTTTAAAAGTCTATACTACTAAATGCATTAACTGGTGAGAGAGAACAGTTGATATTCATAAGACCAGATCAATCCTACATGTCTTTACCTGTCAATCTGAACAGCCCCCTTAAAGGTAACAATATACAATGTTGCAACCACTGTAAAATTCCAACCATCTACAGTACTAAACCTACAATTTTAC
>RJWM01002276.1:0-40911 GCA_004363535.1 Dasyprocta punctata | reverse complement strand
ATATTAGATCTGATGTTATGGGTAGTTATTTCAATGATAACAAGAGGTATTCTAAGGGGAAAAGAAGGAAGGAAGAGAAAAGGAAAAAGACATTAATTTATAAATATGCATAAATAAGACAGAAAAAAACTGTATTGCTAAATACAATAGCTATTGAAGAAGAAAAGTTAATATACCTGAATTGATGAATCTTACATGTCTATATCTGTCAATACCCCCAACCCCTAGGAAGGTAACGATATGCAATATTGTAACTACTGCCAAACTTCAACCACCTCAGTGTGTAAACCTACAGTGTTATGGTATCAGATCTGTTGTTGTTGCTTGTCTGTCTTTTTTGGCTTTTATTCCTAGCTTCTGTATCTATTTTCTCTTAAATAAAAATAAATAAATAAATAAAAACAAAATAAAAGATGTCTCAAAAAAAAAAGATAAAATAGGTAAAATCAGAACTCCAATGGCACAGAAAATGACATCAACAAATGGAATTATATCAAATTAAAAAACTTCTGCACAGTAAACAACAGAGTGAAGAGACAACCTACAGAATAGAAAGAAATTTTTGCCAGCCACATTGCTGTTAGAGGACAAGTCTCCAGGGTGTACCATGTAATGTTTCAATACATACACACATTTTGTCATACTAAAGCGTAAATAAACATTTATTTTCTCAAACCAGATTTCCTTAGTTTTAACCTAATATTCTTTTTCTGTGCCAGGATCCCAACCAGGATCTTATAGTACATTTTTTTCCTCAGCTATGATATTTTCTTGTGCTTTCCTTGTTTTTGATGACATCGACAGTTTGTAAAGTTCTGGTCAGGTATTTTGTACAGTTTCCTGGGTCGGGTTTTTCCCTACATAAGTGAGGTTGTAAGTTTTAGAAAGGAAGACCATAGAAATAAAATGCAATGTTCATTATAATATATAAAGGGAACGTACTGTCAATGTGACTTATCATTGTTGATGTTGACTTTGATCACTTGGCTAAGGCAGTGTTTGTCAGGTTCCTTTATGGTAAAATTACTCTTCTTCCCATGTCCTATACTACAGTCTTTAGAAAGAAATTAGTATGTCCAGCCCACACTTAAAGGCTGAAGGGCTGTTATACTTCATCTCTTTGAGGTCAGAGTACCTACATGAATTACCTGGCTTTCCTCTACACCAGAGGAAATCCCCCTCCCTTGTCTATTTAGCCAATCATTTATTTGAATTAGCAGGGGGCTGGGAGATAGCTCAGTGACACAGCATCTGCTTGAAAAGTGCAAGGTCCTGAGTTTGATCCCCAGTACCAAAAAGAAAAAAAAAATTAGCAGAGCCTATGACACTGCGAACACACCTGATTTCTTCTGAATTCGCATGGAATAATAGATATTTACTTAAACTTTGCACTAACTGTAATACTACTTTATTTTGCTGCTGATTGCTCTACTGTTGGCCATAGGGACCTCATTCACTTATGTCCTATGACCCTTTGAAATATTTCCATCATTGCATGGTTGGGCTTTTTGTTTTGTTTTAATGATCATTTGTCTTTAAGATATTCATATCTTGTTCCAAAAATTAGTCAAATGGTAATCTCATCCCTATACCAAGAATCAGTCAATTTCTATTGAAGTTGAACATGTGGCATTTTAGAAGCACAAGTCACATTCCATTAGGAAATAAATATTATTCAATACCCTTGCTCTTCTTCTGTATACTACCTGATACTAATAACTTTTTTGGATTCAATGATCAGTTATTTAAAGACAGTGATTAACAGACTCAATCAGAAATAGCTAAAAACATAGAGCTGAATATGAATAATTAGATCATGAAAAAATAAAAATACAGTGGATTCTCAGAAATAAAAAATGTTGAACTATTTTCTTCAAAACCTCATAATTCAAGAAAATTAAATAAACTACTATCTGTTAAACCAACTTTTAAGTATAATCAAGAATGTCTTTGCCAGAGAAACAACTTAGAGCATACTTAATAGTAAACTAGAGGCACCCCATAGAAAACTCAGAAGTAGTTCCCTAATATATATGCACGAACTTGGCATATGGTAAACAGTATTAAAAATAAATGAAAAAGAAAGTGATTGCTTAATAATGATTTAGCTCTCATTAAGAAAAAGAATGATAGATTAATATCTCATCCCATATAGATATATAGATATATAGATATATTTTAGATGTACTAGTGACCTGAAAGGTGAAAAATAAAACTTTAAAATTATTAGAAGAGAATGGAACAGAGTATCTTTATGACTCCAGGGAACAGATTATTTCTCAGTCAGTACACAGAATGGATAGTTCATAAAAGAAAAGATTATATTAAGAAATAAAATTCTTTTATGCAAAAGCCTCTATAAATAAAGTTAAGAGACAAACCTTAGACTGGAAAAATATATTTTAACACGTAAAATGGAAAATATGTTGGTTTCCAGATGCCATAAATGGAGAATCCTTGCAAATCAGTATGAAAAAGAAATAACTGACTACAAAATTGGGTAGTAAAGGATACATTCAGGCAGTACACAGAATGGAGATTTAACAGGCCAATAAATGTAAGATTTGCCGAACTTTGCTAACAGTTAGGAAAAATGCTTACTAAAACAGAAAAATTATCCCTCCTCACCTGTTATAATGGCAAAAATAAAGAAATGTGACTGTCCAAATGTTGGGCCAAATGAATGTAATAGAATTTTCTCAACTTGCTGGCTATGTGGTCTGGTTCACCACTTTGGGGAGCAAGTTGGCAGTACTTGGTGCAATAGGAAATGTGGACCATGACTGAGCAGTTTTACCCCTAGAAATATTCCCTAGAGGAGCATTTGCAGCAGAGCCCTGTACTAAGACATTTTCTGTAGCACTTTCTCGCGTGGCAGAACCTAATGTCTCTTCATGGAGGGAAGGTAAAATGAAGTAGAGTATGTTCATGGTTTTGGTCTCCTTCACTGCTGTATCCCCAGTAATCAAAACAGTTCCTGGAACATTGTTGATGCACATAAATATTTGTTGAATGAGTGAATAAGATGGAACACATACAGCAGTTAAGAATGAGTAAAGTAGATATATATGTGTCAACATGGATAAATATCAAAGACGGGAGAAGATAAAGTAGTTTTGAACTATGTATGTTATAGTATAATTTAAACACAGATAAAACAATACTGTCTTGTTCATTGCTACTATATATGTAGTAAAAATATTAGAACATGGACCAGAAAAACACAAAATTTATAACAGTGGTTGCATCTAGAAAGGAAGGGAAGAGTGATAAGAAACAGAAAGAGAAAAGGAGACAAAGGTTAGGAACAAAAAAAGAGAGAAACTTGAGTTTATGTCTATGATCTTTTCTAATAAGAAAATTCATGAAGCATAACTGTCAAGATGTAAAAAATTTTTAAACATTCTCACCTGTAAACACACAGGTGCTTATTTTCTCTATTTACTAAATTTTTTAAATAAAAAGAAATATTTTGTTTTCCAAAATAAGAGGTTGCTGTGTAAGTGGAAGTAAGCAATAAAAACAGTGGCAATTGAAAATATGAAAGGTGAATTTAGTTCGGTATGCTGTTTAAAATCAAGTAAGTCTCCTAGATCATAGAACAAAAAGATTAAAATTTAGAATACATGAAATAAAATTTAATGGGTATAGGCACTCAATCCTAAAAATTCAACATCTGGATCATAAGTTTCAGAAAGTGTAAAGAGAAGGAGGAGGAACAAACAATTAAAGAGATAATAAAACACATCCCTGAGCTGAGGAAGGGCTTCAGATTACAAGGACAGATCCTTTTGCAATGTTGAACCCAAAAGATGCAGAGAATATGCTAGCACCATTCAGAAAAAGAGACACTTAAAAAGAAATGAGTCAACCTAATATTTTACTTCCATATTTTACAGCAATATGACATGAAAATAATTACTTCAAAGTGCTCAGGGAAAATTATTTTGAACCTAGAATTTGTATACTATTAAGCTATTAATTAGTATAAAGGAAGGAAAAAGCTTTTTGGAAGTCTTTGGAATAATGATTTCTGTGGAGGGGAAAGTGTGTAAGAGTTCCAGGAAAATAAAGGCATGGTGAGCAGCAGAAAAAGAACCCCTCCAAGTTTTGGTGTCCAGATCATGGACTACAGCAACATGGAGAAGAGAAGGAAGGTATGAACTGAGACTTGAAGCCCATGAAGAGAGATAATTCAGGAATCCAGCAAAAGTAAAATAATCAGGGTCAGTGGCCCTGCCGGACAGGCAAAAGCAGCATGGAAACCATGCAGCCCCCATCCTTCCATGCACTGGTGGAGGCCCTGTCAGCCGAGGAGAAGCAGTAAGGAAGTTGTGTATCCCTCCTGTGTGCCAGTGGGGGACCTGCAGGCTGGGGAGAACCCACAAGGAAGCCACTTCCATCCTGCCCCTCCCACCCACACGCAACTGGACGTGACACAGCTGAGATGATAAACACTGAAGTGGGGAAGCATCCTGACATTTGTGTTGTTTGATTGACCACGCAAGCCTGGGGCCAGTGGTCTGAGCAACTATTTAGAGGATAACAATATGCAATATAGTAATGATTGTGGGTTTCCTACTGTCCTATCACTGTTTTGTTTTGTTTCATTTTGTTGTTCTGTTTTGTTCCCTTGAATATAAAATTATTTTAATAAAGAAAGTGTATAAAAATGTTCTCCAGCAAAAGAATCAGGGAACCTAAAAGAAAAACATTCCAGAAAATACTGACCCTAATCTCAAAGAGTACAATGAAAAAATCCTAGGCTAGTGTCAAGTTTGTAAAACAGTATGTCTGAGTTACAACATGAAGCCAGAAAGCAACAGTAATCATATTTTTGAGAAGAACATGTATGTAATGATTGAATAGCTATATGATCTTAGCTTTAAGGTGAAGTAATATGCCAGTTCTCTCAACTGGAGGAGAAAAAGGCAACGTGATCTGCCAGGGAAAACAAAAACCTCCATAGGAAATACAGAGCCCAAGTATAATGCAAATGAAAATATGCTTTGATTGTGAACAATTGGTGAAACTTAATAAAGTGAAAAAGTGCTTATTTCCTTTTGTGTGTGTGTGTGTGTGTGTGTGTGTGTACCGGGAGTAAAACTCATAACCTTGCGCCTGCCAGGCCAGCGCTTATGCCACTGAGCTAAATCTCTGGCCCTCCATTTGTAATAAAATGAAAAAGAGTCAACCTTGAGGCTTGGAATGTTTTCCTTCAGGTGTAGGTAAGTGGTCCAGCATCTTCTCCTAGAAACTGGTCAGACTACTTGATTCTGAAGTGAATAATAACTTTAGAATCATAATACTGAAATTCTCTTTCTTGGTTTTTTTTCTAGAATTTATTTCTTGAGAATTTGTGGAAGGCAATTACGATTATAGGCAATTCAAATCATAAACATTAAGAATGCAAAATTGATATGGCTGAGAGAATTTGGGGGTCAAAGGAGGAACAATGATGGGAAGTGAAATCATGCCAATTTCCTCAGCTTTCATAGTTGAAGACTGTTAAGAGATATTGTCCTAAATTGATGTATTAAGAAATAAGTGTACAGGTATATTAAAGTTACAAAGTCATTAGTATAGTTTGGATCTAAAATAGTCCCCATCTTGTCTTGTATTAAACGCTTGGTTGCTAGCCTAGTGAAAGGTGGTGGAATCTTTAGGAGATAGGGCTTAGTGGCAGGAAATTAGGTCATGGATTGTGCCTTTGAAGGGAATTTTGGAACCCTAGTCCCTTCCTCTCTCTCTGTTTGTTTCCTGAGCACCATGAAGTCAGCAGCTTTCCTCTGCCATGTTGCTCCCTGCCATGATGCTCTGTGATGCCACAGACACAAAGCAATGTGGCCAGGGAACCTAAATCTCTGAAACCATGAGGCAAAGTAAACTTTCCTTCTTTAGGTTGATTTTCTCAGGTGTTTTGTCACAGCAACAGAAACCTGACTAACTTAAGTAGCAATTTAAAAGTAAAAAATATATGGTAAAATTGGGGAATAGGAGAAAGGTAATGAGCTAAGTTTCTACACTTTTTAAAAACAAAGTTAATAGATACCACTTAAAGCTGATAAATCAAAAGGGGAAGTAAAAGCACTACCAGAAGAACCAAAATCAAGAATTGTTTCAAGGTTACTGAAACTAGGTGTGGTACGTGAATTAGAAATGCTGCGTCTCCGTTTATACCCTCCCTTAAGAAGTGAATTTGCATTACTTATAATAAATTTGGAAAGGGGGATTTTTAAAAAGTTTATGTTTCCCTCTGCCATGCTGATTCTCCTCTTGCCTCCCACCCCTAGTAAAAAGAGTCTGACTGGAGCAAATGCAAGTGCTTGCTGTTGAAGCTGTTTTTCTGATATCTTCTGTTTTCTTCTTAGAGTAGGGAGCTTAGGTTGCTCTTGTCCAAAACTCACAAACCCACAGAAGAACACTGAACAATGAAGAAAAAATGCCCAATAGCCCAAATGGAAACTTATATTTTCTTCACTTGTATATCTATGCCGCACTTGGCCTGATGCATCAAACATCACCCAACGTCAACAAGGAAAAGAATAGTCCTGTGAATGTAGTCAACAGAGAAATAAATGGACTTAGAATGATCTAAAAAGAAGTACAGAGATATAACAGAAATGAAGCTGTCAAGTTCATTGTTTACTCAAAGGAAGTTACTGTAGTCAAAGTATGTCTCAAAATATTTCATGAAAAAAATTCTCCAAGCACTACTACAGAAATTTCACCATTTCAAACACCATGATCATTTTAAAGGAATAATAATAATAATAGTTAACATTTTACTGAGTGCCTACTATATTCCAAGTACTAACATTTTGAAAATATTTTATAAGTAACCAAGTACTAATACTTTACATGTATTACTTCATTTAATCTTTTTGTTTGTTTTTTAAATTAATTGTTTACTGGTACATTGTAGATATACATAATGATCACATTCATCATAGGGAATTTGTTTTGTACCTATACATGATGTATCTTGATTCTTCTGTTTTTCCTGTTCCTCTCCCCTCCCTTCAATCCCCTTCCCCTCCTTATTTGTAAAAGCTTTGTTTCCATTCTCATTTTTTTGTTTTCCGTCCTTCCTTCTTTACTAGTTTCCAAAGCAGTTAATACTGTAATCCCCACTTAAAGATGAAGAAATTGAATCATTCAGGGTTGAAAAACTTGTATAACCTGACTTGCATAGCCAGTCAGAAATGAAGTATAGATAAGACTCCAAATCTGTTTCAAAAAACTGTGAATTTAGAAAACATGAATATAAGCTGGGCGTGGTGGTGCACGCCTTTAATCCCAGCACTCTGGAGGCTGAGGTGGGCAGAGCGTTGTGAGTTCAAGGCCAGCTTGGGCTACAACGCGAGCACAAGGCTGGTCTGAGCTACATAGTGCGACCCTGCCTAAAAAAAAAAAAAAAAAAAAAAAAAAAAAAAAAAAAAACTAGGGCCAGGAGTTTGGCTCAGTGCCTGTCTGGCAGGTGCCAGGTTGTGAGTTTGATCCCTGGTGCCACCAAGAAAAAAAAAACAAAAAAGAAAAAGAAAACAAATATATTTTAAAGAAATCAATAACAACTATGATCCCAACATCTAGAGATTTTGATATATTGCATCCTCCCAGTATGCTTTTTAATATACAGTAAACTTTGTATTTCTTATCAATTTTGGGATCATACTATATATTGTTTGATAATCCCCTTTTTTTATTTGAGAATAAATAGATGTTTTCCATATGGTTCAGTATTCTTGTGCAATATCAGTTTTAATGACTACTTGGTATTAATTTATTCATTCAACCAATATTTACTAATATAAAAAGCACTATTCTAGACATTTATACTACTTAAGTGACCAAGCAGACAAAAATGTATGAATTCATGGAGCTTCTATTTCAGTGGGGAGAAATAACAATAAACATATAAGAGGAAGTATATGTTATTGTGGAAGCTGATACTTACTTACACATACCATGGGGGTTAAAAGATACAGCAAGGTAAAGGGATCCAGAGAATTTGGAGGGTGGCAATTGAAGTTTTCATTGAAAAAAATGACATTTTAGCAAAGCTTTGAGGGAGGTAAAGGAATAAATCAGGCAAGTGTCTGAGGAAAAGCTTACATAAAATTGAGATATACTGTATTTCACATCATAGAATTTATGTCTTAAAATGTACAATTCAGTGGGTTTTAGTATAGTCTCAAGGTTGTGTATCCATCACCACTAATGCCAAAACATGATCATTCCTTCCCTTAAAAAACCTTGTGCCCGTTAGCAGTTGCTCCCCATTATCTTTCTCCCAGCCCCTAGCAACCACTAATCAACTTTCTGCCTCTATGGATTTGCCTATTCTGAACATTTCCTGTAAATGAAATGATGTAAGGTATATCCTTGTGTGCTTGGCATCTATCACGTAACATAATGCCTTTGGGGTTCATCCATGACATAGCACGTGTCAGTACTTCTTTCCCTTATGGCTGAATAATATTCCTTTGTGTGAATACACCACATTCTGTTTATTCATTTATTAGGTAGTGGACATTTGGGCTGTTTCCACACTGGAGATGTTATGGATAATGGTGCTGTGAACTTTCATATACAAAATACTGTGGGAGCATATATTTTCACATCTCTTCAGTATATTCTTAGGAGTAAGATAGCTAGGTCATGTGGTAATTCTTATATTTAACTTCTTGCCAAATGATTTTCCAAAAGGTTGCACCAGGAGTGAAGCACTTTCAGCAGAAGGAGCAGCCAATGAAAAAAGCACACAGGGATACCGGTGTAGCTAGTGGGGAGCTACTGAGTCAGAGGTGAGGTCAGATAACAAGGAAAGGGCTAGAAACATATAGGTCCTTCTATTCTACTATAGGGACCTTATCTGTTATTCCAGCAGCAGCCACTGGAAGGCTTTGAATAGAGAGATATTTTTTTTAAATTCAACTTGCCTTCCATGTGGAGAATAGGATCTAAGGAGAAGAGCAAAGAAGATGAGAAGAATTATAGTACTCTAAGAGGTGCAACACAGAAGAATCAAGAAAAACAAAATCTTCTGTGGCTTGAACTTTTGAAAGGACAGAAGTACCATCTGCTGAGATGTAGATAACTGCAGAAGGAATAGTTTAGGAGGAGGAGGAATGGTGGATTCATGAGTTCACATTTTGTCACATTACCTTTGAGAAGTCTCTATTTAACTACACAGGGACGTTAAATAGGCAGTTGGACACACAGTGGAGTAGAGGAGAGAGGTCTACAATAGAGATATAAATTTAAGAATGATCATGTCAGCACTCGGGAGGCTGAGGTAGGAGGAGTGTTGTGAGTTCGAGACCGGCTTGGGCTACAGCGTGAGTGCAAGGCCTGCCTGAGCTACATAGTGCGACCCTGCCTCAAAAAACTAGGGCTGGGAGTTTGGCTCAGCAGCTTAAGCGCCTGTCTGGTAGGTGCGAGGCTGTGAGTTTGATCCCCGGTGCTGCAAAAAAAAAAAAAAAAAAAATGATCATGTTACTGTTGAGGATCATGAAAAGATTAAGTGCAGATAGAGAGGAAAGGAGGAGCATGGGCCTTGGTAGAGTAAGATGACTAGTGAGAAGAGGAACTAGTAAATGCCATCGGTAAGGCAGAAAGAAAGCCAATCAAGTGTAAGGTCCTAGAAATCAAGTGAAGAAAATGTACCACGATGGAAGAAGAAAACAGGTCACACACTGAAGAGAGGTCAAATAAGATGAGATCTGACTCTTGGATTTAGCAAGGAGATGATGACCCATGACCTTGACAAGAGTGATTCCACTGGAGTGGCAATGGCAGAAGCACATATGTATGTTTCCCACTGAATGGTGTCACTAAGGCTCAGTCTTGCAATCCTCCTGCCTCAGCTGCCTCAGGCTCCTGTGGCACTGGGGTTATAGGTGGCACCATTGGACCCAGCTGAGAATCATTACCTTCATAGTGGTAATGGTCTCACAGTGTGTATGTGTGTTAAAACTGATCACATGGTGGATTTTCAGTTTATTCACTTTAGGGTGTTTCAATTATACTTCAGTAAATACAAAAAAGAGCTATTGGAGAAAAGAGAGAGACTTTCTCTTTCAAGAGTATGTACAAAGGTGGAAGAGAAATGAGGTGATTTGCTGTAGAAAATGCGAGGCAAAAGGATTTTTTTGAGATGAGAAAAATAACCATATAGTTTTACGCTGTTGAGAATGGCCCAAAAAGAGGGAGAAAGTGATGGCATCTAAGAGGGTGTTGTGAGAGTGAGTCCTGTAGACAGCTGGGTAGAGGGATGGGATCTAGCATACAGCATACAGGTAGCAGGTAGCAGGTGCAGAGATAGGGTTGGTGTACGCCCTTAGTGAAGACATGGGGCCCTGGGGTCTGTGGAAATTCTGTTTTGATTGTTTTGCTTTTCTCTGGGAAAGCAAGATCATCAACTGTGAATGAAGAGAGGAGAGAAGGTGTTGGGGGTTGAAGGGAAAAGGTCAATGTGAAATTGTCAAGGAGAGTGAGCAAATGTACATGAATGAAGTGAGGAATGCTTGCTGGCAGCATTTGGAGTCATTGATTCTTAAGGTCATTTATTTAAACTAAGGCCATTCAACTTGGTCTAGTTTTCTTCAGCCATGTTCAGCAGCAAGTGTGCAGGCATAGACTGGTAGAGTTGGATCACAGCTGTAGCAAGAGTTGTGGTAAATGCAAAACATTGATTGTAATTGTTTAAACTGAGCTGGAAGGGAATACAGGAGGCTGGTGAAAAGTGAAAAGGGGATTGAATCGATGGATCAGAGATCACCAGGGAGTCAAAAGAAAATTTGGAGTTGGGGTATTATAGGGGATAGCCTGGAAAGGTAGGACCAGTGGTCAGAGAGTAGGGTGCATAACAGAGTTTTCCATTAAATGGATAAACATTTGTCTAACCAATTGGGACCTTTTTGGAGACATGACAGTATAATCACTAAAGCTATCCCCATCACTTTGCTACCCCTTATTTCCTGGCCATTGCTGTTTCTCCCTGAGGTCCCCAAAATATGTGAAAAGTTCAACCCCTTCCCTCTCAGATCACCTAACCCCACCCTTACTATTCTCTGTGAACATCTTTGCCTCTCTGATCCTAACATTCTAGAAACCTCTGCCCTTGAATTATGCTGGGAATTGTGTGATTCTTTTTACAAACAAAAGGGAAGGGAAGGGAAATCAATGTTTGCCGTGTGTCTATCCCTCCAGGGCCTCCTAGGAGCTCCTCCTGGTCAATGGCTGGATCTTAGATGAAGGGTTGCTAGAGGCACAGAAGAATATTTTCCTTTTACAGCTTGGATTCTAGCTCCCTGGTCCAGGACTGCAAAAATAACAGTTTTTTTAGGATGTAGCTTAACCTTTGGAAGACTTTCATTGTATCAGATGTGATCTGCCATTTTGTCCTGGAAGATCTACATTTCCTGTTCCATCAAAACCACCTTAGGCATTACGTGTAAACACACCAACCATTATTATGGTGTCCCCAAGCTTTTCTTGGCTTGAATGATCTATTTGTTATGATCTTTAGTGGGAAATCAGTTTCATAGGATAATGAAATGCTGTAGGGAGGATTAATTTGAGATTTTGCATCATTTATTAGCTTGCATGTGTCTTGTTTTCTTTAACATATGTTCAGGTAGGAGTTGGCATTTAGATTTGAAGGCATTTATAACTGTGTTTACCGTCTAAGCAATGTCTTTTAGGGTATATTGTCTGCTGGGGTTTCCTTTTAATAAAGTTAAAATTCTACTGAAAAGAATTTTTATGTTTATTTCATAAGCTTTGTTGATTTTCAAGGAAAATTTTCCTTCAGGTTGGGAAGAATCTTCCCTCCTCTCTGCATGCTCATAGTACTTGGTATTCCCCCCACCTCCACAGCTGCAAGCCCACAAAGGCATGCTCTCAGAAATACAGGGGGCAAAGCTGCCTGTCTGAGATGCCTGTTCTCACCATGGCACCTTCCTCAGCTGTCTCCTACCAGATGCAAATATTTAAGTCATCCTTGCTAATATCACATTAGCACCAGCCTGTGGAGGCTACACCCACAGGTACAAGTTCCCTTTGGTATCTGTGTCCTCTTTGTAAATCAGAATCTTTGTGTAGCAGTCACCAAATTCTGTACTGTGGTCTGTGACACAGATGTGATGAAACCATCGGCACTTAAGAAATAGGCCCTGTGAGACCTAGCGCAAAGATGATTATACAGAACTACAGGTAATGGAGAAACTAAACTCCAAGGCCACAATTTGAGGCTATTTTCCACTCTTATTTCCCTTATTCATTATTTCATTCTATGTATGGTTTCTCCAGGGACTATGGAAGTTATCAAGATAAAGTTTTCTGTATTTCTTTGTGTGTTTTTGCAAGAATCAGAGCCTGGCACAGACTGTGGTGTTCAACAGAAACTACTGAGAAGCTACAAAACTGGGCAGTCACACTGGAGATCCCCAACAGAGCCTTGCAGTGGCCCGTCTGGGGCTGGAGTGAGAAAGGATCCCAGTAATGCCTAGGGAATGGAAACTTGAAGTTCTTGGCTAAACACTGTTTTGTTTTTGAGAAGTGCATGTTGCTTTATATCTTCTACAGAAAGATGCTTCTGATGAGTGAAACACATGGTAGGAAATGGTAGCCAAGCCAGCAGTTGGATACATATCATTTAATGGGATTTTCTGTCAGTATTGCATGTGGAGACCTGTTCTCATATTGCCTACCCCAGAGACATACTCCCATTCCCCTGTGAACAGGGTCTCATAATGCTGTTGTTTCACTGAGGCCATGAGCTGGGCATGTGATATCCTGCACCAGGAAAAAGATGAAGGTAAAAGATCTTTTTCTGTGAATATATATTTTTGTTGAAGTCAGTTTTTTAAACTAAAAACTTTATTTTAAAAGCAGTTTTAGGTTCACAGGAAACTAGCGAGGTAGATAAAGGGATTTCCCATAGACCCCTGTCCCTGTCCACAGCCTCCACCATTATCAGCACCCCCTAGCAGAGTGGCACATGTGTTACAGTTGACGAACTCACGTTGACACATCACAATCACCCAAAGTCTACAGTTCACATTAGGTTTCACTCTTGGTCTTGTACAACCTGTAATTTTGGAAAAATGTGTAATGACATATATCTGCCATGTAGCATCATACAGAGTGGGTTTCTCCATCCTAGAAGTCTTCTGTGTCCCTACTGTGTCCTCTTCCCACCCATCCCCACACCACCATTTCTTTTGTTCTTTTTCACTTGTACCTTCTTTGATAGAATCAGGGTTTAAGAAGTTATTTTTGGCCACTTTTATCAGGAGGGAAAGGAGGTCACAGCTTCTTGTAAAGAATGGGCTTTTAAAAACATCATTGGTGAAGATTAATTCCTGTGTCAATAAATGTCAGCAACTCATCTAGTACCAACTACACCGGCCTGAGAAGTGAGCCCTATGGAAATGGAAGGGTCCTAAATCATCACGGGGTGATTGTTTTTTGTTTTTTGTTTTTTTTTTTTTCCTGCCAAACATTGACCAAGCCTCTGCCATTACTTTACTTTCCATTTTTTAAATTATGAAGAAAAAAGAAATGTCAAACCATGTTTGCAGCTCCAAAGGGCAGACTGGATATGTTTTGACATACGTTGAAAATAAATTATTCTAAAATCTGTTCACATATACGATTATCTTTCTGGGATACACCACACTGAAAGTCAATTTCACATACTCAGTACCTTCAAGTGCTAAGTGGTTGGGTAGCAGTTCACCTTAGATAGCTCCAGTTACTGAGTCTACTCACAGTCAGGATGTGGTATTAATAAAAACAGAGCAATTGGAGGCCCTAGTGTGCTGTTTCCTAAAGTGTACATGCACACACACACACACACACACACACACACACACGACTTACCTACCTATGTAGGAGAGGCCCTCTCCTTCCCTGGTCTTTGGGACACTCCTATGAGCTTTCCCATCTTGGCTTCAGGAGGGCAGATAAAGTCTAGGGTCCTATGTGATCAAGAGAGCATATTTTTATTGAAAACTGAAAACTTAAGAAATGCAAAGAAATAAATCCCTAACTGGAAAATCTCTGGCTTCCAGGGTTGGGGAAGGGTGGGCCAGCTCTGCTCCTCTTATCCCTCTTCTGGTCCCCAGAGCTCACAAGAGGTTTTCAGTTGAAGCAGAGGCTTTCACATTTTTTAACTGTGATCCTCAGAGTAGATTTTACTTGACAGCCCAGTTCACATTTGTGCAAAACTTACCCTTGCAACTTATAATGAATTGTGGTGTGTGTTTTTTTATTTAATTCTATTTCATTTTTAAAGTGCTGCCTAAGACTCACTAGACGAATGTCACCACTCACCAGTAAGTCAGTACGCAGTGTGAGAAGTGCTGACCTAGGCTACCAGGTAACCAGAGTCTTAGGGCTGGAGGAGCTGCAGATGGGCCTCCTCTACAGAATGTCTGCTCTGTGCTGGATGCTGGTGCAACTCTGGTGAGGTCGACATTGTGCTAAGCACTATACCTGCTCCTGAACAACTACCCTAGGACATGGGAGTACTAGAACTGCCCCCACTTTACAGATGAGGCTCAGCTGTCATCTGAGGTAAGAAGCTCCCCTGAGAGCACCCAACTGGAAGAGCATGGATTCAACTGTCGTCTCTGTGACTCCAGACCTCACGTTTATAACTTCCCCATGCCTGCTCAAAGCCCACTGGCAGCCAACCAGTGTCCTTAGGGTCAAGTTGAACCTCTTGCTCTCCAGCTTCATTCCTCTCCTCTTCCTCCCACATTGCACCACAGCCTTAAAGAGTTACTTTTAGCGACCCTAACACTCTGGCTCCTGGCACCTGATGGTGTCTCTACCTAGAACTCTCTTCTCTCTCCCCTTTGCTTGGCTGGTTCCTCTCATTGTCTCAGTTTAACATTCATTTCCTCCAGGATGACTATAAGTGCCTGTACTAACCTCAGTAACTGTGATGACTCCCACCATACTTACCACTTTATACTATCCCTTTCCTAGCACTTATGATATTTTATTATTTTGCTTCTAAATCCAGTGGTGTGCTGGTAAATGTTCAATAAACACCTCTCTGGTTGGCAGGAAAGAGAAAGGTCATTTGTAACATTTGCCAATCCCATAGCATAATATTCCCACTATTGCCAATTTCAAGGGAGCAGTATGGTTTTACTGAATGTGGAGTTGGGAAGAGATTGGTGAGACTGTATGAGCTGGCCCTTGCACACTGAATGTCTGTCTTATCATCTCTGTTAGGGTAAGGTAGGATTGAAGAGAGGTGTCATCTTTGTTGTGCTGACCATTGTATCCTCAGTGAATAAAAAGAAGAGAAGAATGAGGAAGAATCAAGCAATAAAAGGATCTGGTGTTGTGCAAATATTGAGTTGTGTATTCCTTCTTCACAATGGGTATGGAAAAAGTATAATGGGAGAGGCAAGGATAAAGTCTGTGTGTAATGAAAATAATTAGTAACCATCATTCATTTCTTACAAATTATAAAATACTTCCATATACATTGTATCATTTGAGCCTGTCCATAAGGAGATAAAGAAACTGGGTTTCCCAAAGGGAAAATTATGTACCCAGGGTCACAAAGCTCAACCCTAAACTGCCAAAGGACCAATGTATGCCTGGTTCTAGCCCCCTATTGCTTTGCGACCTAGGGTGAGTGCACCTCATACCCATATACCTGTTGGGAATGCAAAAGTGAGTAGTTGGGCACATGCAGAGGTTGGAGGATGGAGAGTTCTAGTGCAGGGCAGGATGAATACTGTACAGGTATGGTGAACATTATGGGCATACCTGGCACAGTGTTTTGGGAAAGCAATGCTAAGGCAGAGACAGAGCTGTTGTTCTGAGTGAGACCCCTTAGTGTTGGGAGGCAGGATAATGAGGAGTTACAAGAAGAGGTCCACAAATTTGGTGCCTGGGTTCAAATCCTAGTATATGGCTGAAGACAAAAAGCTTAACCTTTCTGTGTTGTTTTCTACTAATATGGTAAAAACAATTTTAAAAATTACTTTCTGTCTCAGAGGATCATTATAAAGATTAATCGAGATAATGCAGGCTGAGTGCTTAGAGCAGTGCTTGTCACATAGTGAATACTCGATATTATTTTTACATCCTTTAGTATTTTCTGATTTTCTCTTGGTAAGACACTGAGGCATGTTAGGATTCTGTGAATCGCAGGAAAGGAATCCTGTACCGACAGTGTGGTGCTGTTAATGCAGTAGAGAGAAGATGCTGTCCAGCATCTGGGAATCTTGCGCTAAGTGGCATTTCTAAAGTTTCAAAACGGATGTCAGAAAACTTCTGCCAGATAGTAACTGTGTTAGAATGTGAGCTGATAACCACCTGGGTTTTTCTCATTAAAAGCACTAATGATTGCCCTTCTTCAGTTAAATTCACCAGTGGCTTTAAATGGCCTAAGACATGCCTTGCAAACTACACTCATCAGTGAAAACTTACAAACATTCAACATCCAAGATAAATGGCTTACCCTAACCATTATCTTACCATATCAGATATATAGTTATTTCTCTGTATTTTATTTGTATGTGTTTACATCAGTGTTCAGTGGTTTAAATGGTAAGTTTCTGTAAGGGCAAGGATTAGATCTGCTTTGTCACACATAAAGTTTTTACATTTCTAAATTTTTTTTTACAAAACTAAAACAAAGATTGATATTGTCATGCAATTAAAAATTTAATGAAAGCCAGGCATGGTGGCACACACCTATAATTCCAGCACTAGGGAGGCTGAGGCAAGAGGATTGTTGTGAGTTCAAAACCAGCCTACTTAGTGAACTCAAGGTCAACCTGAACTGAATAGCGAGATCCTGTCTCAAAAAGACAATAAATAAATAAATAAATAAATAAATTTTCATGAAATTTAAATTTCAGTGTTCAAAATTAAAATTTTATTGAAATGCAAGCATCTGCGTGTGTTTAATGCCTGTAGCTTTTTCCATACTACAGTGGCAGAACTGGGTAGTTGTGACGGGTACTGTGTAGCCTGCAAGGTCTAAAATGTCCACTCTCTGTCCCATTACCAAAAAAAGGTTTACTGATTCCTGCCTAGCATAACTAATAGACAGATCTCCTAAAGAGTTAAAATGTAATGAGTGAGTGCTACAGTGGCCATACTAGGGCTTTTAAGGTTTTTATTGTTACTTAAACCCTGTGGGGAATGATAGAAACAGTGTTGTGATACGATTGTTCAAAGCTACAATATGATTAAATAGCTCAAAATATTCAAGAAGTTCTCCTTTCAGGCTCTAAGAGAGCTGGAAGGAACATATGAAATTAATTTTAGGTAGGAAACGGTAGGCAGGAAGACAGCACCACAACTGTATAAACCAGACATAATAACATACTGCACAAGGCTGCTCAGAAGAACTGAGAGAAACTGTTGGTTGTTATTAGATATGAGATACTCTCATGGTATGCATATACATTACAAAATCTGATTCTTGTTTCTTTCCAAGACTTATTTCCCAAGCTGAGTGTGGGTATCTGTTTTAGATGAAAAATGGTAGCAGTGGAGTCAGGGTACCTGGCAGCTCTACCAACAGAGAGGCCCCAGGCATTTCTGATGTGCTTTCTCCTATGAGTGAATGAATGAATGAATGAATGAATGAATGAATGAATATGCTTTCCCAGGGTCAGAACCAAATGTCAGCAGTCACTCTTGCCAGAATTTTCATTTAATTTCTTAGACTTAGATGCAAGCCATCCCCTGCCTTATTCTGTTTCTATTCATGGGGCACTATTAACACATATAGTGCATACTTCGGCTTAAGTTTTGAAAACCCAAGCACAATTTTGAAAACTGTTTCTAACAAGTGAGAATTTTCCCATCTTTTTTTTTTCTGTTTATTACACCTCCTTGTTAGGTGGATGGTGTCAAGATTTTCTTCCACAGGTTAGAGAAGACACCAACTCTTAAGAAACAGGTTTGAACTTCTAATCATACCCATAGTGTTAGAAAGCTACTAAAATACATTTGTGCACAAAAGTGCTTAACAGGCTTCATTTTTTTCATATGTTCTGTTTAGTACCTTTCTTTTTCTATGGTATTTTATGATTGTTCATCATTGTACCAAATTCTGAACATACCTTTTCTGAAGTAAGTTATGCTTTTACCTGGGTTGTAAAAATCAACTCCTGTGTTTCTTCAGTGATAACTCAGACTCAATACCTTTCCTGTTTCTAAAAACAGTGAAATGGAGACATTTTATTAAATTGTTGTTTTATATTTTGCATTACCCACATTAGGTTTATTAATTTTTGAAAACCAAGACTTCTAATTCCCATTTACTTAAAAAATAAGTAAAGCTGGACATGGTGGCGCATGCGTGTAATCCCAGCTATGCCAGAGGCTGAAATGGGGAGATCACAAATTCAGAGCCAGTCTGGGGAACATGGTGAGACTCTGTCTTAAAATAAATAAATAAATAAATAAATAAATAAATAAATGTTTTAAAAGTAATAAATGAGGGGCAGGGATACAGCTTAGCAGCACAGCGCCTGCCTGGCAAGCACAAGGTCTCGAGTTCGATTCCTGGTACCAAAAATAAATAAGTAAATAAATAGATAAATAAATAAAATATAGTCACATTTCACTGTCATAGATGCCTACCATAAAAAAGGTATTTCTAACTGCTTAGCAAGAAAAAGATTAATTGAGGCTATTAAGAGAAAACAAGAATAGGAGAGAATTACAGGAGAAAAGGGATAAACAAGGCCTGATTTGCTGTTGGATAAAAGGTAGAATTATATAGTCAATCCTCATTATTCATGGATTCTGTATTTGCAAATTGCCTTACTCACTAAAATGTATTTATAACTCCAAAATCAATACTCGAAACAATTTCACAAGCATTCACGGATATTCACAGAGTAACTGAAAAAACTTTTTTTTGTTGTTGTTGTTGTTGTTGTTGAACTCACAACCTCGCACCTGTCAGACAGGCGCTTAAGTCACTGAGCCAAACTCCCGGCCCTGGTTTTTAGAGGTAGGGTCACACTGTGTAACTCAGTGAAAAAACTTTGAGTCAACCTTCACATACATTCCAGCTGAGGTCAAACAAGACAGTGCTCTGGGTTCTTGTTTTAGCTCTGATAGGTTAAAAAGAAAAGTGTTCTTTTAGTGATCCATTTAGTGTCACATTTTTCACAATTTGTGCTCTTGTTGGTGATCTTACTATTTAAAGTAACCTCCAAGTGCGGCACCATCATGTTCCTCAGAAAATACATGTGTTAAATAAGCTTTATTCAGCCATAAGTTATAGTACCAGTGGGCATGAGTTTAATATCAATGGATCAATCACATATTTTAAATGGGGTATCTTTAAACAGAGACCCACATAAAACAAGGTTATTTGTTGATTGTGGATGGAAATGTGGCCAATGACTCCAAGGAACCTAACTCTTGCTTTTCTACCAGGAGCAGCGGTTCAGTGCTCATTGATTTGTAGCAATTTATAGAACATTACTCTGACTACCAGGAAGTTACAGTATTTGGATTTCCTTTCTACCTAGGTCTGTGGTTTGGGATTTCAGTATTTTAATCCAGAAAAATCTCTGGTGTTAAAATTACAACTAATTAGGTCTGAAGTGCTAGCAGTGCTTCTTTCTAGTTCTTCAAAGATATTGCACTTTTCTCTTTATTTGTTAATACCCTAACATATCTCTATCTCTTTTTGGCCTCTTAGCTAAGATCAGCTCTCTACCATGTCCCCAAAGGCATCATAGTGAAGTTTGGTCACCCAGCACAGCTGATGTCAAAAGGGTAAAGAGTGAGAAAGCAATGACGAATGGATAGTAACCAGGGGAGTAGTTAGTGTTTCCTCATCCCAATCACTTCTCAATTTTTGTCCAAAGTTTATGCCATCTAAGGAAGCCTTCCTTTCCAATAAACGGGCATGAAGAGAGGCATGATGTGGGTCAGGTACCATACTGACTGTAACCCTCTCGCATAGGAAAGATATACCCATGGGGATGGAGTTGCCATTCAATAAACAATAATAATAATGTTTAAATTGAGGGTTGCCAGTTGAAATCAATCTAAGCATAAGGTTATGTTTATTGTAGAACCAATGTTAACAGTACTTTTTACAAGTGCTATTATTGCACAGTATCCAAGAAGAGAGAAACCTCCAGTAACCTTTGTAAGGTTTTCTAAGAAAACTAAACATTTGCATCCTTAGCAGCTAATACATCCGCAGGATTCATTTTCATCCACTGGAAGGACACCTTAGGCACCCTCTCCCGCTTCCCCAATACCTGATTTTAATAGCTAAAGGGGATCACACTGTGGTTTTTGTAGAAGTAAGGGAAATTATTTATTTTGGTCTCTGCAAAATTGAGGAAATATTACATTTTCTTCATTGTAATGCACATGTGAAGTTATTTCCCTCAAACTAAATTCTAATTTTCTGTAATTCAGTAGGACAGCTCCCAGAACTTTCTTGCTTAGTTTTAAAGTGTTGGGATGGTGGAGGGGGATTAAGTCATTGCAAAAGGTGGGAAATAAATGAATTGTGATGCCTGGAAAAATGTGTGATGATTCACAGATACGAAGAGAAGTTGCATTCTCAGTGTGGAACTTCAGGAATACTAAGAAGAGTGATTAGCTTTAAGAGAGTTTTTGTATTTGTTTTCTACTTTTTGTCCTTCCTGTTAACTCCTAACTTTAAAAATATGAAAGTGAGAATTTCACAGACTCACATCTGCAGATCTGAGAATCATGTTTTACTGTCCTCTAAGTTAATAAATGTAGACTGGGAAAAGCTGAAGGTATCAATGTCAGTGATAGCGACTACAATGATACATTGTAAAATTTAATCATGAAATCCTGCAACCTTTACACACTGTCTTACCCAAGCATTAAATACCAAGATTCTCCCTATTTCAAAATCTGAGTCTTGCCAGAAGACCTTGTACTTCCCTGAAGCCTGCACTCCCACCTAATGTGATTAGGAAACTCGGGAGTTTTTGTGTGGAATATGCATGTAACTGTTAACTGTAACCTGAGTGGGGGAAAGTTTTTTACTTCTTTTATTTCTTTTCCCCTACCACTATTTACCTCAACCTCAACTCCTTGGTATTCCTCCAGAGAACAGAACCAATAGTAATATTTTATATATATAAAATAGTGTTTAAATTGAGGGTCACCAGTTGAGATCAATCCTAGCATAAGGTTGTATTTATTGTAGAACCAATAAACATATATGGTTTCGTGGAACCAATAAACATGATAGATAGATAGATAGATAGATAGATAGATAGATAGATAGATATAACAGAAATTGGGCTCAGAAATTGAGTTAATCAGGTTCTTCTGCTTATTTTGGGGTGCTGAAAAAATCATGAAATCTCTTTGCTTTTGTTTTCTCATTAAGAAACAAAAGTGACGGTACCCAACCTCTTCTCATAAGGCTGTGCGATTAAATACACAGTTGCTGGCCAAGCAATTTGGAAGCGTAAATTCCAAACAGGAGTGATAAATGGTGCTTTATAAAAGCTTGGCAGATTATTGCAGCTAGCTCCTGTTTATAGATTTGTCTTCTCTAGCAAGAATATGATTCTTGTTAAGTGTATGGATTTTTAATTTAAAGTGGCATATTTCTGGTTAAAAAGGAGAGAAGCCAACCAAATGTTAATTTAGGCACATTGCATTTGTATGGGCGAGAAAAGAGAAGCAGTATTCTGTCTGGTCACTTTGCCTCTCCACCGAGAGCATCTGTGGCTGCCTCCAAGGGAAGGAGAGGGGCCGCTGGAGGGTTCAGACCTGAACCTGGTAGTGACCACCGATGACTGTATGCCACACTGCAGAAGTGCTCTGAGTAGTGGGGAGTACCAGCGAATTTACCATGTCATTATATTCTGTCAGCACTCCCTGTGGTTCAGAGACTGACTTAGTTCTTGTGGATTCTTGATGAGACCTGAAATGGAGGAAGAGTACATGACACACTGGTGACCCCAAGGTTAGTCAGTAGCAAAGAGCTCAGGATCTCTGGGGCCTGACTTAGGGGTCATCTCACTCACCTGGCTGCTCCCTGGAGCAGACTGCAGGAGAAAGAGGTTGTTAAGCATCTTTCCTGGTTCTCTAATGTCCTTCGTGCACCTGTGGAATAAAGGAAATTCTTTGGTTGCTTGTTGGATTATGTATGATGAGGGCTTACTCTGGTTTGATTTTTGTATTGCATGTTTTCTCAGGAAGAGGTTTTATGTGCTTTCCTCTTGAGGATTATTAAATGTTATTTGTTCAATCTTTTTTCCAAATATAATAAAAAAATATTTTATTTTAGAAAATTTGTAAAACACAAAAAGCATGAACAATGAAGACAAAATAAGAATCTCTTATTACCTAAGGAAAAACCACTGTTCACATCTTGATATACCCTCTTTGTCTCTTTGGTAAATTATAGTTGAAATGGTAAGTATAAATACTGGCATACCCTACTATTTTCACATAGCCTTATATGGTATATGCTACGTGTACATATCTACTCCTTAAACTATCAACTCCTTGGTATTCCTCCAGAGAACAGAACCAATAGTATTATTTTATGTATACATATATATAAAATTAAGGAATCAATTTGAACAATTAAGGAGGCTGACAGATCCCAAGGTCTGAAGTTGGCAAGCTGAAATTCCAAGAAGCCAGTGGTGTAGTTCTTATCCTGAAGGCCAGTAAGCCAGTGTTTCAGTTTGGGCTTGAAGGCAAGTAAACATGATGTTCCAGCTCCAGAGCAGGCAAGCAGGGACTGTACCCTGTGCCCAGGGGCGGCTCAGTCTCTGTGTTCTGCTCAGGTCTTCAGCTGGTTGGAGGAGGATTTCCCACGCTAGCAATGGCAATCTGTTTCACTCAGTCTACCAATTCAAATGTCAAACGTTGAACTCATCGCAAAGCACTCTCACAGAAACACCTAGAATAATATTTGACCAAGTATCTAGGTACCCTGTAGTCTAACCAAGACACATAAACTTACCTGTCCCACCTGCATGACTGTACTACCTTATCTACTTGTCCGTCCTAACCACCAGCTATAGATGACTATAGGAAATGATGACAAAAATTTGTGTTCTTTACAACATTAACTGTCCATGGTGGTTTTGCCACTACTGCACATCATTCACAACCAGAATGCAGGCCTTCCTCTACATGTGAGCATGATATATTGCAAGACATAGAAACTAGGTTATGTGGTGGTTAGATCCTAAAACCAGATCATGAGAGACTGGTTACTGAAAGTATTTCCTATAGAGAAGTAATAGTACCATTCCACATCTAACCAAACCTGTTAGCCCAGTGGGGAAATGTACCCATGACCTCTGAATCAGGGTGCCACAAATGCAGCTCTCCCATTCTCATGCTGTCTCCCACAGTGCTTCAGGGAATGACCTGGTAAACGGGGTGAGAAGGTCTTGGTTAGGGCATGATCTCCCCTTTTCTGTCCTTACAAACTGTCCTGAATTGATAAGAAAATGTGAATTGCTTTTCTCTGAACTATCACGTGTCTTTATCCAGGCATTCTGTCATTTATTCATTCTTTCAATTTTTTTCAACAGTACTCACCAGGCCACCATAAGGAGACTGTGTACATATAACGAATTGGAATGGAATTAAAATGCTTTGTTTTAAAGATGCTTGTGAGCCATTATTAAGTTGAGTTCAAATTCAAAGCTTGCTTGTTAATGTTCCTAAATGACTTCTAGATAGGAATGCCTGATTTCAAGTTGGAAATAAACATGAAGATTATTCAAAGTTCAAAGGAAAAAAAATAGGCAACTTAGATAACAAGGGATATTAGACTTCTTCAAAGTCAAATTAGATACAAGTTTTGTGTTTCTAGTAGGAAGTCTGTATCAACCCTATGATCGTGTGACTTAATCTTGCTGCAGAATTTAATGTCAAGATAGTGAATTCAATGAGTCAGCAAATATTTTAAATGCCCATTATGTGCCATGCACCATGAAAAAAACAGTGGGTTTTAATACTATAAGAAAAGGAGGCAGAGGGGGCTATCAGGTAGAGGGAAGTACTTTGAAACATGTCTTTTGATACAGTCTTCTCAATGACTGCAGTGTCATTAGAGAAGATTGCTCATGTAAAGAAACTGCGTATGTTTCTGTGGTTTAAAAAATAATGCAGTTTACTGAAGCAGATTGGAGCTTTATTCCTTGAAACTAATAAAATAGGCTTATGGGAGTTAGAAAGAAATAAGGAGAATGACTTTATAGTCATTTGCGGATGCACAAGTATCTTTAGATGGCCTTTTTACTCTCCTTAATGAAAATATCAGAAAACCTCCACTGTAATGGATAATTCACCTAGGAAGTCATCTTCATTGTTTGTGTAATTTTTAATTTTCCCAGCTTTCAATTTCGTGTACATCAAAACCACTTAAGGGCTCTAAAAAGATACCAAAGAGAATGCCATGTTTACAACAGAAAATTCTGTTATTGAATTTACCATAGTGATAATTATTTGTAAACCTAAGAAATGAATCCAATTTATGAACAGACTAAACTAGAGAAATCAGTTAGCCTCGTTTGCATGCATATGCACTGTCATCATGGATTCGCTTAGGTTGCATTCTCTCCTGTAGGAGACAGGACATGTATTTTATGCCACCTTGAAAGTAGGACTTAATAAAAATCATGATGTAGTGTGCACTCTGGCCTCTTTCAAGCATCCAGATCCTTATGACCCAGATATACAACGGTTGTAAATTTTCCCTTCAGCATATCCCTGTCTTGTCTTTAAAACCACACATTTCTCCCTAATACACCTGGTAAACTCTAAGTGGGCTCTGTGCTAAGCATGTTTAAACAAGGTGGAGGAAGCACCAGGTTTCCAAAATGTTGGAATCAACAGATGAAAGTGGAAGTTTATAAACCCGGTTTGATTTTCCCCTTTGTTAGAAAAGTGCAAAGACATAGCCCTCCCAAGAAACAACAGCACCATTCATGCTTCCATATTTGTACAAAATGCTTCCAAGTAGCTACTTCCTTCTGGGTACAAAATAGCGCCTGTCTGGCTCTTGATCAAACTCAGGGAAAATAAGGAAAGCTGCAAGAGTTATCATGTGCTGTCTGGCTCCCCAGAGCCTCATATTTACTCTTTAAGGTGAAAATGAAGAGACAGTGCTCTTCTGTGTTGTACTGATGCTGTAATTTAAGGTGATGTTTTCTGTGCACTTCCGCTTCCAGCAACAACCAATTTCTCCAGGTTCCCTGTCTCCGCGATACGTGTACACTCAGTCTGACCCGTGTTCCCTGGCGATTTCTGGCCCACCTGCTCCAACCCGGATCATACCATCCATAGTGGCAGAATTTTTCAGACCCACCTCTGTCCTCCTGAGCCGTAGGTAGTATTCTGATAATGAGAGTTACCAATCAGCCAGCACAAAGGTGTTTTAAATACTTTGTGGGGTAATTACAGATGACTATAAAGAAGTTTCTTTCTCCTTATTCAGAGATGGGCAGATTGATGTACAGAGAAGGGAAGTAACTTACTCAAGATTGAACCCTGTAACTGTTGGCAGACCTGATATATTTGATTCCTACGCATTTTTTTCTGCTCCTCCATTCTGCCTCTCAAAGCATTGTGTTATCTCCCATATTAGTGTCAGTATTATAATAAATGTTTATTGACTTGAACAGAAATACTGAAGCACTGAGGTTGCTGTGGCCCTAGCAGTACAATTACACCCAGCAGGGTTGCCATGTGCCACCCTCTCTCCTCATATACATTACTTCACAAAATAGTCAAATATGAGATGGTTATCAGTTTATCCCTAGCTAGGGGAGATATAACTGACAGATGGAAAATCAAAGAGAACTAAACCAAGTGGTCTAACTCCAATGCTGGGTCATTGTACCAAATAACCTTCCACCACTAGGGGATTTTTGTTGTTTGTTTGTTTGTTCATTTGCTTGTGTTTTGCAGTACTGGGGATTGAGCTGAGGGCTTTCACAATGAGCAACAACCCTAACCATTTTTATTCTTTTTATTTTGTGAGGGTCTCGCTGAATCACTAAGTTTCCCAGACTGGGCTCAAACTTGGTGAACCTCTGCCTCTGCCTCCCAAAGTGCTGGGATTATAGGCATGCTTCACCATGTCTGGATACTACTTTGGTTTTAGGTTTTTTGGTGGGTTTTTGTTTTTTGGATTTTTTTGGTTTGATTTTTTTTTTTTTTTTTTTTTTTTTTTTTTTTTTTTTTTTTTTTTTTTTTTTTTTTTTTTTTTTTTTTTTTTTTTTTTTTTTTGTCTTTTTAAGACAGGGTTTCAAATATGTAGTTTGGGCTGGCCTTGACCTCACTTTGTAGCCCAGGCTGCCCTCGAACTTGCAGTGATCCTCCTGCCTCAGCCTCCCAAGTACATGCACCACCATAACTGGCTACCGCTTTGTTTTTTAAAAGGAAAGTTGTAATATTTCTTGCTAAGGATAGTGATTTCTGCCTTTTCCCCAGTCAGCTTCGGTATCACCCAATGCAGTCATACCTATTTTCCTCTCATTTGCTTATATTAGAACAGTGCAATATGAATTATTATTCTTCAGTGAATTCCCAGGCTCTGTGCTTAAGAATAGGGTGGTCAAAGTTTTTGATGAGTTGTTAGCATAAAGATGATCTTATATAGGGCCTGTGTGTGCGTGTGCATGTGCGTGCGTGTGTGTGTGTGGTGGAGACTATGCTTTTATTTACATTAGTCAGGAAGCCAGAACCAGAAAATATGACTGGAGACCCAAATTAGTTTCCAACAGAGAATCATTCACTAGAAAGATTCTCGGTAGGACCTGAATTGCTTTGGTGAATTTATAAAGTCTGCGCTTCTGTCTCATCTCTGTTTCAAAAGGAAGTATTTGTGCTTTTTCAGAGTGTGTCATCCATGTCCTCCACTTACAATCATGGAGGATATTTCCTTCCAGTTCTTGGTCCTCTACTTCTCAGTGAGTTCCAGTGAAGCCAGAAAAAAACATGCTACAATCCTGTCTGGCCTGCTTGGTACATACTTCCTAACCCTTCAGCTCCTTCTGCAGTGAGTCTTTGGGGCCAGTTAGGAAACCCCTCTGATCCCACCCCTCCATCATTCCCCATTTCATCACTTTGCTAGTCTACACATGAGTGTCTAGTTTTCCCAAAATATACATTTTTCATGAGTACTTCCCTCTTGAAGTGTGTGGACAGAGCCAGCATATTATCTTCTCATTATCACTCTGTTTTAATGTCTAACTGACAGATGCCTGTCAGTAAAACAAGGTGATAATGGGCAGAAAATGTTCCTCCTCTTAAAGAACAGAAAAGAAAGGCCCTGAATTCCTGTCAGTCTCTGAGACACTTGTCTGCTGTTGTTAAAGAAGTCTTGTAATGCCTCTGTGGGGAGTACCTATGAAAAGTCTAAATGTTTTCCCCTTTTATTAATGAGAAGAAGAAAAGGGAGCTGTTTCTCATGTCTGTGCAGATCCTTCTGATGGAAGCTTGCCCAGCACATTAATATGTCACCATCATGGTGCTGGCACAGGTGTGGCCCTGCCAGATGGCTCTCAAAGGCCTCATTGAGCAGGAATGGCTTCCTGATGGGTCCCAGACAAAGTCTAAGCCAGGCAGTCACAGAGGCTTTGACTCGTTAGTCTTATGAGGTGTTAGCAATGCCGACTCCCTTCCAAGGATTTGGGCACCTTCCGGAGTGTCTAATAAATAATACGAAAATAGAGGCCTACAGGGGACAAGAAATGCCAGTGATCTTTGCAGCTATCAGCTAGAAGGACAAGCTGCTTTGGAATTTTTCTCATTATTCCTAAGGAATCATTAAGTGTAGAAGCCCTCTGTGTGTGAGCAGTGTGGCCCCTGCCAGAAGACTATGCCAACCAAGAGGACAAGAGTCCTAGACACCACCATAGGTGACAGAAATGACACCCAGCTTTCTACCTAGGGTGCTGTAGAGGGAGAGAGGAAAAGAAAGTGAAAGTGGCAGAATCTTCAATAATCTTTAGATTGGGATGATGGATTGTGTGCCAGTTTTCTATAGAATTCTATTTGTTTGACATTTTTCATCATGAAAAATATTAAGAATAGTGAAACTTTCTTAAGAATGGTTTCATTGTCATTAGATCAGATAGAAGCTGGGACCAGGAAAAGGTCACTAATTGATGATTCAAAGTGTTTGTTTTTTTCCTAATTTTTTGAAGTTCTTCCTTATTTTAAAAAAAGTTCTGTTGGCTTTTTTGGGTAGTCTCTAGAAACCGATTTGTTGCCCTAACCCAAGCATTTGGAAGGGAGTCAGGGAGACAGGCTTTTCCAGTGCCCCAGTTAGTGCTGATCTTAGCTGGAGTAACTTGCTTCCTTCAGCATCTGCAGTGGCTGGTCTCCGGGGGCTTATGTGTTTTTCACATTTGTTAGTGAAATTGGAGATTCAAGAATAAAACACAGTCCTCAGGAACATTGTGTTAATTTGTGACACACTGGAGATTTTTTAGCCCATAAAGCAAATGAATGAGCTCCATGGGGGTATAACTTACCTTCACCCTAGAATGTAGTAAAGACTCACTGTATTTATTAAGCACTTAGAAAATGGTAGATGAATAGTGCTATGAAAATACAAAAATACATTCATACCAATGCCATGAATAGTGTGATTTTTTTGTTGGTTCTGAAGGAAAACTGCCACCAGATGAAAATTTAAAAGTGTAGGTCTCTGCATATTATTTAGTTCTTTTGTCTTGCATAATTATGTAGTTCAGTGCTAGTATAAATTTGTTTTTATTTCTGTCAAGCAAGCCGAGTTGAGCTAAGGAATCTCACTCATTATTTTTGGCAGGGCTGGAAGAGAGAAAGAAACAGATCAAGTGTTTGATTCAGGACCTTTCATTACAGAGTGAGGAGCTTCAGGGGTCCTTCTGTTGAGAGGACAGCCTTCCATGTCCACAGCCCTGCTGGGGAATTCTGACTGGTTTCACTGCTTGATCTGGTGGAGGACTGCAGAGAGAGCAGGCTGACCTGCACACTGGAAAAGCTTGGGTGGAGCCAGTGCCTCGTGAGTGGGGGCTATGTCAGAGGCCATTCTGTGTTAGTCAGAAACTGGTGCAGGTGTCAAGGTCAAGTCTAGTGTGCAGGTAGGGACAGGCGGGTCTTGACCAAAGGAGCGAGTGCAGGAAGGGATATGGATTCCAGCTAGAAAAAAGGATGCCTTGGAGGTTCCTTTGAAGGGCTGAGTAGGTCCTCTGCATTGAAGTTAGTAGGAAATAAATATCAAAATCAAGAAAGAGACCCTATTAGCCAATTTCATGGTCCACAAGAACCCAGGGTAGAAAATGAAAGATTAAGTGATAAAGGGGTCTAAAGTACCCAGATTCTTGATGATATGTTACTTTATCCTTGCACTTGTTTGTATCTTGATTATTTAAAAAGACTACACCCATTTTAGGAAAGCTATACTTAAAAATGTATAGTTTTGGGAGCATGGGGGAGAGCAGTATGTAAGGCTAAGAAGAGTAATTCCAGGTGGTGTTCTGTGGCTTTTACCCGTTTTAGTAGGCCTGTTGAAGCAGATGCAGGTGGTTCTGCGCCCCACCCCGGCTGTGTACTGGTGAAGGTGGCAGGGTGCTGAGAGCCCTGCAGCAGCAGGGTAGCTAGGCAAGGGACCCAAACAGTGGGGTCTGGGAGGTTCTCCTCCCCCTTTCCAGGCCTCCACAAATGTGAGGTGAGCCTTCTGCACTACACTGTTAAGCACAGCCATTACCGAGAGCCTGCTGCATAGCAGGCACACACCTACCTCAGCTCCTTGGTGTCTGGGAGGAAACAGGCCTGGCACTGAGCATCCCCCGCCCCAGGACAAGCAGCTGGGTGGCAATTCAAAGTCAGGACTCCCTCGTCCCTAACCAGGCCTCTGCCTCCTCTTCCCCCAAAGACTTCCAGAGAACCCTGGACTCAAAACCAGACATCTAGGAAGGCAGCACAGGGGCACACAGAGACTCAGGCAGGTCCAATCTCTATACTATCTATGAAAGAACAACTAGTGCTTTGAGGACTTTTGCTGCTATGAGGTACCTTATTTCTAAAGCCAAGGATTCAAAAGCAGAGTCCAAAGAGAATTCGCTCTGTACTAGTCTTGTTGTTCCTTTGCAAGCTGAGAGACTAGAGTCGTGCTTGTGTGTATGCGGAGACAGATACAGCCACATTTCAGACCTCATGGGTCTGAAAGCCTTTCAGGGAACATACAGGGAGGTGCCAGCCACCCAAACCTAGTGGAACATGGAACTCAGACAGTACCTTGTGAAAGGGTGAGACTGTGACCTCCCTGTGGAGGGGAAGAGAAAAGCCCCAAGGGACCCTCCTTTTAAAGTCAGCCAGCAGCCGACTGTATCCTAGGGTACAAGGCTCAGTTAAGAGTTAGCACAGCTGTACAGCTACTACTGAGTTGCTAATGTAAAGGAAGGTAAGGTACTTAGCAACAAATTCCAAAATAACTTCCTTAGTGGCAGGCATTCCCTTCCATGCTGACAGAACATATGCACAAGTCTAACAATAAACTAGGAACTTCCAGTTCTTAGAGTGCACTTAATCTCATTGCAACTGAGATATTTTTCTCTTATCTGATCAGACACCCTGGCCAGCATGCTGTCATCTGCATACTGGACATGCTGGACAGGGGGCTGTCTGATGGGCAGTGGACACTCTGGGTATCATTTGAAGAGTTTACTTTTCTTTTTCTTCTCTGAGTGATGTCCCATGACTATGTCACTCACTTTTGCCTACTTCCCTCAATAGTTTCTAACTTGAGGTATAAACTTTCTGATACACCCCCAGAACTCTTCTGTGCACCCGTTTCCCACACCTTCCCTGGGTCAGTGGGCTGGGGGCTCTATTGCAGGAGCCAGTTGTTATTTACTAGTGCAGTTCAACTGTTGCTGTGTCTTTGAAGATGCAGTGTTGTTGTGGGATGTTTTAATTGCCATTTTCATATAATTAAAATTAAATGGAAAAAATGGATAGCCTCCAAAATCTGAATTAATTCCGTGAGTACTTCTTCAAGGGAAAAATCTATATAAATATGATAATTGGTACTTAATTTGCCTTCAGCAGAATGAGAGGATTTTACCTGGATGAGAGAAATACAGCAGTTTTAAATGGGGAGAAGATTTGTCTGATGTTTCTGGTGCTTCTTGTGGCTGAGAATCAGAATTAATTACATGGATGGGAAATGATAAACAACTCTGGGTGTAAATTTAAAATAACACATTGGAGATGTATTCTTGCAACTCCCCCTGCATCTGACTTGCCTTATCCTAGGCTAGGGGTTTTTCCTGCCCAAGTTCATCTGTGGTGTTTATACATTCCTCAAGAAAATGCCTTTACCCCTAGTCAAAACCCTTTTTGTGCTCAGAAACAGGCATTTCACCTGCTTGCTGGGCCCTCTAAGTGTGGCAATGAGCACAGAGTAGAAATAATGAGACAACAAAAAGAGATGAATTTTGTTAAAATTCATGGGATCAGCCAGTGTTTCCCTCTACAGATTCCTGAAACACCTAATGGACATGTTTATAAAGACCTGTATGGTCACTTTATTTGGAATGACAAACTCTGTGCTCTACCTAATGAGGCCAGTGAAGCATCCAGAAAAGAAGTGTGTAATTTGGAAGCGTGGGTCTGTAAGCACAGCCCTGCTGCAGCTATTTAAGTTTAATGAAGCAGCTACTTTCCCACTATACACTCACAGTGAATAGCCTCCTTGGCATGTTTTTGAAGACTTCAATGTTGCTCATAATCATGTCCCAGCAATCTCCTTGGAGAGCCTTTGTGTCCTGTTCTCAGAAGAAATATGCTGCTTTACATGTTAATGGTTTTGAAATTAGTCATTTGCTCTATTTTCATTGGAAAGAAGGTCACTTTGTGGTTTCCTACCTCCCTTCGTTTGCTCTGAACATTCAGGATACTCTTGAGTTCATCAGCCATGCAGTGCACTGTCTGGTTTTAACATGCCTGAAAAACTAGGGAAATGTTCTATCAAAGGGCATTGCTATTCTCAGAGACTGCTCTTAGAATTCAAAGTCTGCAGATCTCACTCGGAGGGGAAAGTTCCCAGACAAGTCATTATTGCTATTTTTTCCCATTTCAATCACTGACTGCCTTGTGTTGCTCATTCATTGGTCTCGTTAGGGGAGGCTGTGCTCCATGAGTATGCAGCCCCATGAAGAAGGCAAAGGGACATTTCACAGCTCTTTTCTGAAGCACATTCACTCATGGAAAGCTAAGGTCAAGCTTCTGAATCCTGAAACAGTGTTAACAATGCAGAACTGTGTAGGAACAGAATGACATTTAGCCATTGTATAAACCTGTAACTTCTCGGTGTCATTTCCCCAAGCTGAGGGTATGGTTTCCTCTGAATTATCAAGGGAATGGTTGGGTGTCCTCACAGCTCTGCAGCCTTGGAGGAAGTCTGGGGAGGGGGGCACGCAGATTGTTTGGAGCCTGCACTTTTTTGTGGGAAATGTGTAGGATTTCAGGTGGCTGGATCCTGCACCACCACAAACTTCCCAGAACAACTAGTGAGCTCTCCAAAACGTTCTTAAAAGATGTGTTTATTTTAAAGAATGAGTAAATAAAGTTGCTTCTTTGATTTGCTTTGTTGATGGACTCTGGTGACAGAGGATCCTCCCAGGGCATATTTGGACCTGAGAATGTTTCTTCTTTTACATTTATATTTTATTGTGGTGAGAAAACATGAGATCTACTCTCTTAACGATTTTTTCAGGGTACAGTACATTAACACTGACCATGATTATATCATAGAGCAGATCTCTAGGGCTTATTCATCTTGCTTGACTGAAACTTTATGCTTGTTGATTAGTAACTCCTGTTACTTTTAAGATCATTTCTATAGTTGTTGCTATTTCTTAAAACCTCTGGAGCAGGATATTAAGATTGAAATTGGAGGCCCAGTCTTGCTCCAGACTGCTCCTCCAAGCTTGGGTCTGCTCAGACCATATTGCAGGAAACTCCTATGACCAGCTTAGTGCCAGTCAGTGTCATTCGCTCTTCTTTCCACCTGTAAACCTTGTATCCAAGGTTTTTATATCCAGGACTGAAATGCCCATATAACAGACTTCTCTCTCCTCTCATCCTGCATTTAAAAACTAAAGTTCAGTTGGCACTTTTAATACCCTTCCTGTCCAGGAGAGCTGAAAAGAATCTTTCAGTGGTCTATGTTTCATATTCTAATGTATTTATCATGTGCTGGATTAGTTATGACAGTAGTAGCTGCTGTAACAAATAGACCTAAGTGTGTCTGACACCCTAGAAGTTTTTCACCATATATCTTCAGTAGGCATTTTCATAGACTCGTGAAACCCATGTTCCAGATCTAAAGGAGATGGGGCTGGGGATAATGAGAAGTGAGTAAGTAAGGATGAGGTTCCCTGTGTGCTCACTCTAACCAAGAGATAGAGTGGTACAGTGTTGGAGTTCAACCATATAAAATATGCAGTGTGGGATAGATTGATGGCCATGGGGGAAGATGGTTTTAAAAAACAGAAATGAGATGCAGCCCACATTAGAAAAAGAGCCAGAATTAAGGTTAAGGAATGTGTACGTGACACATTCCAACTTACAAAGCATGTTCCCATGTATTACATTGTGCTATAGTATGGGTGCTGTTTGTCCCCCAGATCCATGTGTTAGAAATAACCTCTAGTATGGAAATGATGGTAAGATGGTAGAACCTTTAAGAAGTGGAGCCAGTGGGAGGTAATCAGGTTATTGGGGGTGCTGCCTTTAGAATGGATCAAAGAAATTCCCAGTTCCCATGAGAGTGAGTTGTTATAAAAGATCAAGACTTCCTGATTGCTGAAGGCTCTCTGCTTCCTTTCTTGACTTTCCTTTCTTCCTTTCTTCCTGTCTTTCTTGTACTAACTCCCAGCATGATGCTGTCTGTTATATGTGATATAGCCAGGGAGGCCATTGTGAAAGCTACCACTATGTTATTTGGATCATCAGCCTCCAAACCTGTAAGCTAAATAAACTTTTTTTATAAGTCACCCAACTGCAGGTATTTTGTTATAGCAATGGAAAACTAACACCTTTTGTTTTAGACCTTACAAACAACTAGGTGAGGTGTTTCAGGCCGTATTAGTCCATAGATATGCTAACTTCAAGTATTTCAGATTAAGGAAAGTCTCAAAGGCTGAGTGATTTACCCTGGTGAGAAATGAGATAGAACAAAGATTTTGGTGTTGTACCTCTAAAAGCAGAGCTTTCTTCCTAACTTACTAATCCTCATGGAAGATCAGGTGACTGCCAGTGCCCAGGGGCTGCAGAGATGAGCAGGGTGTGTTTTCCTGCGTGCTTTTCTTCCCTTCTCCCATGTCCTCAGAACACATCCTCAGGATGCCAGCCACATTCCCATGGAAATCACTCACCAGTGGCTGCCTGCTTCAGAAACTTGGTGGCAATTAGCTGTCACCTGGTTGGGTCTCCTGCTCCTGTGGAACCTGTACTCTGTCCTTTGCAGGGATCACAGTTTAACAGACAAGCCTTTTTATTTTAACAGTTCTCTCATTAGGCTTTCACTGATTTAGTTACCCTCTGATTTCACCATGTCCTTCTTGTCCACTTACTCCCACTCTTCCCCACTGCTGTACTGCTGAGTTTGACCAGTGCCACATCATGTTTTATTCTCAACCCGAGAAAAAAATTGTACAAAGTGCCAAGCGTGGTCCACAAAGGACCTGTCCTGCCAGAGCAGTTTGAGATTTTAAGTGTAAACATACACTACTCTCTCAGCACTGTGTTTTTGTCCTGAGAAGTTCCAGAAAGAATTCTTGAATAGCCAGAAGCTACTTTCCCATGAGAGCAGTGTGCTGGTGTTGACAAGGATTCAATCGAATGGTGCTTGAAATTTTATGGAAGCTCAGGGAAGACCAGTGCTAGACTACAAACTGACGGCTCAGTTCTTTCTAGCATCCAAGCGTCAGTCTGCTTTCCCAGTTGGCTCTAAATGAGACAGTGAAATGCAGCGGGCCGTTTGTCCCTGCCCCAGGTGCAGCACAGGCATGCCTGTTGGTGGATGCAACCTGCAGGCCACTTCTGCTGCCCCGTGCCTGCCTCTCTTCTTCTGGGATTCCCTTCACTGAGATCAGGGCAGAGTGCACTCCCTTCCTTCCTCTTCCACTTGAGTAGGGCGGGTGTGATGGCACAGGCCTATAATCCAACTACTTCAGAGGCCAAGGCAGGGGGATGAAAGCTGGGAACCCCCCCAGGCAATTGAATGAGACTGTCCCAAAATAAAAAGGACTGGGAGGGTGTAGCTTTGTGGTAGAACACTTACCTAGCATTTATGAGGCCTGGTACTGAAGGGAAAAAAGAAGGAAGAAAAGCAAAGAAAAAGAAAAAAAAGATCCATTCTTCTGTGGTTGGAACCAACTCAGCCGTCCCCACTGAGAGCAAGCATGCTTCTGTGCTGCAGTCTCTCCCACCCACTTTTAATTCAAAGTGTAGTCTTTTAGGACTGTCAGAATGTGCTGCTGGCATGCTGTCTTCCTGTCCCAAGCTTATTCTGACCTGTGGTGTTCGGCAGATGTGCTGGTGTGTTGGACTGGACTGTCCCTTCAGCAGGGTCCTCGGTCAAGTGAGGGCTTAGAGGATCTAGGGTACAGGATTCTGCAGAGGTGGCATAAGGGAAAGATCCAGGGCTTGCTTGGAGAGGAGTCAGAGGTGCCTGTGTTCCTTTAGCTGAACTCAGTACCTGGCACCCACTGATCAAGTGCCTGATAATATCCCTTTTGCCTGTGAGAAGACAAGCCAAATGAAGTGTATCACCCAGAAGTGAAATCAGATACCAAATAAATTAAGGAAAACTCTGCATCTAGAGTTTTTCTTTTTTTCTCCCAGTACTAGGGCCTCATACGCGCTAGGCAAGTGTTCTACCACAAATCCACCCCACACCCTAACCTTTTTTATTTTGAGACAGAATCTTGCTAAACTGCCTAGGGGGAGTTCACAGTTTTGATCCTCTGCCTTGGCCTCTCGGTAGCTTAGATTTCAGGCCCGTGCCATCACACGGGCCCTGTAGTATTTTTAAGAGCGTTTTATTATGAAGTTAGTGCGCATGTTTAGAATGACTTTTCTTTCTCTTCACTTTTCCTGCAATGCTGGGGGTTAAACCCATAGCCTCAAACATGCTAAGCAAGCGCTCTACCGTGGAGCAATATCCCATCCTGGGGCTACGTTCTTTACTAGGACTTCATTAAATTATAGGTGGATGAACGTGGGGTGGCCTAACTCATGACCACCCCGGGCCCCAGTGACACACTGTGCGCCTTCCCCATCCCTCCCAGTTCCATTTCAGAGGGAGGGAGACCTGGGCCCTCTGAGTCGGAGATATGCAAAACCCGAAAATAGATTCTCAGAGTGTACCCAGACATAATGATTCCATTCGGCAAGAAGGTCACTGCGTCTGCTTTTCCTGCCAACACACCCCTGGCTCTTAATCTATGGCTGCCTTGTGAAGCCGGAGAGCTGTGCCAGGAAGCTACACTTTGTGGCTGTGAGGCATTGTAAGAATTTAAAATCATGTCAATGGGGTTTTGTCAGGGTAGGCCAGAGGAGGGGAGTTACACGATTTTAAAAGAGGAATGACTTTTAACATCCTTTTGTTTGTTGGCCTGAGAGCTATCATCACTTAAAAAAAAAAAAAAAGAAAGAAAGAAAAAAGGAAAGAAAATCTCTCTGACCCGAACTACAAATAAAGTTCACCCTGCCAGTTCTGCCAAAAAAATAAAAAGACCTCCACCCCCAAAATGTAGTCTAGTTACCTTAGTGGTAGGATTATGAGTGAGTTTTGTTATTTTTCTCTGTGCTTCTCTGTACTTTCCTTAATGTCACTTCTTGGATTCACAGTGTAAAATAAAGCAACAAATACTATTTTAAAAGCAAAACCATACCTTAACCATGATTGTGTTCCTTCGAATGTTCAGAATCATGATCGTAAAGGTGACTCAGGCAGGGCAGGCCTTGCCCGTGCACCTGTGTCAGGCCTCGGCTGAGGCTTGGTGTGCACAGCCCTCCTTCTGCTGTCAGTTCTAGCGGGCTGCCGTGCAGGGCAGAGACCCACCCAGAGAGGACTCACAGGAGCGAGGAGGGTGGGAAAGGGAGGCCAGCCAGTCCTCTCTGCAGCAGAGAGGAGACGAAGTTCATGTCCAGTCGTCTTTGACAGCGAAGCCTGCTTGACATGTGCTTGTTGGGAGGGCAACCATCTGCTCCAGTTCATTTGTAAATGTGGCATTCTGACCCTAAGAATGTCCAGTTGATGCCTGTTGTTCTGGAAGTTGGAAGGATCCTGTTTTTGAGAACTGTGGGGGCTCAAGTAAAATGTGATAAATAGAGACAAGTATCTGGGAGGACACCACCCTTGGAGGAATTCCAAATATCCTCTCAGGGATGGGGAGTGAGGGAAGACAAGATTATCATTTAGTTGAACTTGGAAGTTTGACAACCCAGACTGGTTATTGACATGAGCTCAGACTCTTAACCAGTCCTGCCCTTGCCTGCTGGCCCCCAGCCCTATAGAGGCTGAGGTAAGCAAGCTGGAAGAAAGGGCATGCATGGGGCTGGGACATTGTGGCATCTCCCCATCCTGCACAAGTTTTTTCTTTTAAACTTTAATTTCTCACGCCTCACATACTGACCTATTATTGATTCCAGTGGGGCTCCTCACTCCAGTGGGCCTTAATGCTTTGAATTTGAGGTCACGACCCATGTCTGCACCTCACAGATCAGGAATGGAAATCCTTGCCATTTACATGATGGAGTCTGTCAGGGAGGAAGGCCCTTATTAATTATGGGTTATTTACAATCAGTGAAAATATCTCATTCATCACTTTCTAACGTCCTCCAATGTGTTGCCTTATGATGAGGCACGGGTCCCCTGGATTTTAGGTAGTACATAAAAAAAAAATGTGTGTATTTTGATATCCATTTGAAAAAATAAAACAAGCTAAACTAATCATTTCATAAATAACATTATTTTAGGAAAGCTAAAATAGGTTAACTTTTTGAAAGAAGTTCATTTTGAAGAGGAATTTGTATTATCGTATTTTGCATATAGTGAAATCAGAAAGGTAGAACAGTAATTGGATGATGAATGTTTGATAGTAGTGTCCTAGAATATGCTACTTGGCCAAATTTATCTTTTTTTCCTTCTTTCCTCATTGGTTTTAATCTTTGTATCTCAGAATGAAACTGCATGGAGAATCAGTTCCTTACCAGAAAAAACAGTTGCAAATGTTTTTAATAACAGGCCTCGTAACTTTTAGAGAGTATCAACACAGACGTACTGCTTCTCTGGTGCAGAACAGAGCTGCTAATCTTCTCTCCAGATTTAAGCTTCAGAGCCATCACTGCACCCTCTCCTGGAAAACAGGGTTCCTGATGTTTGTGCACCCTGACATGCTTGCCGTCTTGTTCACAGCCATGTCCACTGTTTCTCATGGACTGTGTGCACATACATGTGTGCCTGTGTGTGTGCACACACATTTCTATTGAATGGTAATGAGGCGACGTGCCACACCTGCGTTGCCCTGTTACTTGTGTTCAACAGTGACAGGATGGTGTCGGGGAGTCTGTAGTTCTCCATTTTCTATTAACGACCTTGCCCAAGTAAACTGTTTTCTGATCTCCTGTAGATGGAAATCCTCTATGAATGTGGAAGCCATTAGCAGAGTAATTGCTGTCTGTTGCCATGACAACCAGCCGCTGCAGTCACCTGCCCGAAGTCCTGCCAGACTGCACCAGTTCGGCTGCGCCCGTGGTGAAGACTGTGGAGGATTGTGGCAGCCTAGTGACCGGGCAGCCACAGTATGTCATGCAAGTTTCAGCCAAGGACGGGCAGCTGCTGTCAACAGTAGTGCGGACTCTTGCCACCCAGAGGTAGTACCACAATTAAAATAAATGAATCTGTAATTGATCCGGAGAACTATTTGTCAGATGGAAAATGCTGAAGAGATGTAATTAGTGCTCAGGTCTTTGTGTCAGGTGAGAGGGAGTGCTGGGGGAAAAAGACTACACAAGTTCTGTCACCGCGTTTCTATAGCAATGGACAGAAAGCTAAAATTCACGTTGTCTGGTGCTCTGCTTAAAGTCACACTTGCAGAGAGCCACGGGGAAAGGATCCCACAAGACATGGGGCTGCTTGCTTTACATTTGTTATTTTGTCATTGCTATGGTAATTACACTCTTGTCTCCAGTAGCTAACAAAACAAGTCCTTTGCTAGAAAAGAATAAAGAAGGCACCTGGTTTTAGGTGACTAGCCAAAGTGATTGAATTTGTAGACAAAACTTTTGAAGTGACATTCCTGGGGTGCGTGATGATTGGCATTGCCTTGTGGATGTGGTGGTCGGGGCACTCCCTGAGTGAGTCTCCTCTCTCCACATGAGGGCCTCTTCTATTGTCCCTTCCTCCACCCACTGTGGGTCAGTGTGTCCCTTCACATATAGTCTACCCTTCGAAGTGATGTAATGGTTAAAGCCTCCACAGCTGTCTTCCTGTGTGATGACCAAAGCAAGAGTGGATGAAGGTCTGAACAGCTCAAGAGATTGCTCATCCAGGTTGGCACTTTGTCCCTAGCGTCTTCTCTTATGCTGCTGTTGGCCCACAGCAGATTGAGAGCTCTAGGCTGCCAGCCTAGTAGTAGGTGTGCCTTAGTTTCTCCAGCTTTCTTCAAGAATAACTAAGTGAGCCAGAGATTTAGTTCAGTGGCATAAGTGCCTGCCTGGCAGGCACGAGGTTGTGAGTTCAACCCCCAGTACCAAAAAAAAAAAAAAGAAGTCTGCAAGAATAACTAAGTGAAACATTTGACCTATGAGTGTAAAATATGTGTTACCATCAGACTGGCTCCCTAAAGTCAGTGCTGATACATCCAGCTCTGAAATTTAGGAGCGGTCACTTACACTTGACCCTTTCCCTGGACCTAGCTGATCATTCACCTCTGCTGGTGCAGACACCCAAGTCTGAACATGTACCTGCAGCAGAATCACTGGTGGCACTACCTCCCAGACTGGTGGCCTTCAGTCCTGGAATCACACCCATCCATGCCGTCAACATTATCTGCCTTCTACTTAATCTCTAGCAGTGTCACAAAGAAAAGAAATGGGAAAATGTCTATTAGATATTGGAGGACTTACAACTCAGAACTCAGAACGTGGTGTGAGGTGAGCTGATTCTGGATGGCTGGGTAACACCAGTCACGTGGGCAGCCATCGGCCACCTCAGCTGACCAGGCAGAACGGACTGTGGGTGAGGTGCCCGAGACTGTGATCCAGTGTGTCTGTCTGTGTGTCAGGCTTATTCCCTGCTCTCCCACCAGACAGTGATCTAAAGCAGAAAGTTACAGAGATTTATGTACATATTCCTCAAAGTAAATGAAGGAGGCCAGGAGAGAAAAGTCCACTCTTGCATCTTTCACCTCCTGATTCCAAGTGAGTTTCTGAGCAGGAGGGAAGGGAGGATCTTTTCCTCTTTAGTCCCCTTCCAGCCTTGGCTCATTCTCAGGATCATTCCCAGAAAGCTGTTTGGGAAACTTGTGTGTTTCCAAGTCTGTTTCCCTTTGGATCCAAGGTGGTGTTAAAGAGAGTGATAGGGCATATAGCTTGGTCACTGTTAACTCTGGGGCATTTGAGAAGTGACAGGAAGGTGGGCGGGGGGCTGGTCCTAGGGTTGTCACGTATCACAATGACATTTTTAAAATTGAATGCCTACCTAGGCATAATTTAGCATACCTGTTATCCCAGCACTTGGGAGGCTGAGGCAGGAGGATTGATGTGAGTCAAGGCCAGCCTGGGTTACAAAGTGAGTTCAAACCAGCCTGAACTGCATAGTGAAACTATGTCTCAAAAAGACCAAAA